>JAYMTG010000013.1:0-88207 GCA_036897565.1 Pelargonium exstipulatum | reverse complement strand
CTTAGCTTCGGTAACATAGTAGGGTTTCTATCTTAAAGGGTTCTAAAGAAATGAAAAGTTTCGTACACGTGAGACATCGTGTGAAATTGACTTCTACTAAGTAAGGAGTGCGGAGGAATAAGTGCTCCTTTCAAGGACTCATAACGCATTATTAAATCAAAAACTAGTTTTCCTAGAAGTCGGAGGTGTGCATTTTCAGTAAACAGGATTTCTGCTCGGAAGGACCCCATTTCCTAGTAATATTACAAAGAATTAAAGGTAGTTACCCTTTTCAGTACTTTTACTACGAGACTCTTATTCCTCAACTGCGGTAAAGCTAGCATGCTAAATATAAAAATATCCTATACAAATAGAGGCCTATAGTAAACTAGTACTCTCTATAACATAAACTTATAAACTTAAGATAAGTTTCGGTGTAGGAACACTCACTTTATCTTTTGTATTTTTATTAAATGCTTGCGCTAAAGATAGCTTGTATCCCCTGTGTACCTAGAAGAGGTATCTCAGCTCCTTCCCAAGTTTTGGGGATTTTATTTTTATATAATTATGCACTTATTACTTCTCTTTTTTATAACTAGACACACAGTCCTGTAAACTTTCTTATATAAGTAAGCAAAACCTTAAAAAATGAAAGGCATCCGCGTCGGAACAAGATTTTATCAACAAATTTCTATAGCTTAGCGCGATCCGATTATTACTATATTCAACTTTTTAATTGTTGTAAGATACTGCCCATACACAATGAAGGGAATCTATAAACAAGGAAAGGATTCGAGATCTATTCTTGACTTTTGACAGTTTACTATGGAACTTGAACCAGCGACATGTCCGAGCAAGAGAGCTGCGATCTAACCATCAAAGGGAGTGGGCGTACTAAGATAGAGCCTATTAAAAAACTAAAGCTATTTTCAATATAAAAGGTACATAGAAAGATTCATAGTATTTAGTATTTCCAAGTAAGATGTTCTACTATAAAGAAAGGAGTGTTTAATGGATCGAAGAGTTATTTATTGTACTTATAGAAAATGAACCCAAGCCTGATTTGTACGCTAAGGTTTATTTTGCAAGAGTTAGAAGGCCTCTCTTGCCATAATACATAATATATAAATCCTACCAGGATCCTCTCCTTAGGCGCTTCTCGTTTCAATTTATTTTTAGTATAATTTAGGGTCTTATTGCAAGGATATCCATTTTTGTTACTTATTATCAAAGATTTTGGGTTGTACACTTAAAAGCACAGGTTGGTTAGGTAATCTAGTAAATTTTTCCTTTTCCGGATTCTTTGAGTTGAAACCTTGATTTTTAGAAAGGTACCCGTTTCTTAATAAAAAGAATATCAAAACACTGGCTTTCCTTTAGACACTCTTGATGAAACTGGAAAACCCGAAACCTGATTACAAACAGTGAAAATAGTATATGCTCTCGTAAAGTCAAAGGTTCTGAACCGACAAACATTAAATCCTAAGCTTCTTAAATAGTTATTTGAAAAGCCTTTTTTTGCTTAACACTCTAAAAAAACCAGTCATATTATATTATCAAGTACAAGTATAACCGACACTTTAGTATGGGAGTTCCTGGTTTCCTGGGGGTAATCTGTGATTGACAAATAAAGTAGGATGCTAAATACTTTTATTTACTAACAAAAGGATCCACTTAAACTGACTAGGACTTCTTAACCGGAGCCTGTATCAGTATTGAAACGGAAATCCTTACTATAAAATTCGAAAGACTAGGTTCAAATCAGAATCTTTGGATTACTTACTGTGCAACCTGTTTTTCAAGCTTCTGTAGAATATAACTAAAGGGCAAACTCCCTATCTAGTGTAAAATTATGATATATTCTTGTTACCTTAAAGAAAGAGTAACAGGGGGCTCCTTATTTGTGCGCAGTGCTTCCGTGGAGAAGGAGCCTTATCTACTTTAACACAGAGAATTTTTAAAATGAAAATCGTGTATATCTAGGTAATTTCATTTTAAGATTTATGCCCCCTATCGAGCTTTTATATCGTGGTTTGCACAACCCCGTATTGTCTTAATATGAGCAGTCATCTATTTAAAAACGATACCTAAGGTTACGAGCTAAGAGTTTTAGACAATATAACTCTTCTTAAAATAGCATGCATTTTTGCACTCCTTTGAGAGCTTTAGTATACAGATTCCAAATTGAAGGTAAGGGGATAGATACGTTTTTGGTTTGTCAAAACTTTTAGTTATAGAAAAAGCACACTTTCATCCGTTAAAATAGACCCAGCTGCTTAATTATTCATGCAACGGAGATACTAAGGATATGCAGGTATGTTTTAGTCTGAGTTAAAGCGCGGAGTGAAATCAATGACATCATAGTAAAAGACCCTCTCAGTACTGAAGTGAAGCAAAAGCATTAATCTCATCTAAACCTGGAAAATGTCTTCTTATAAAAGTTTTTTCTTTGTTGTCCGAAAGTCTAGCGAAACTTTCAAAATTGAGTATAAGAGAAACCCTCCTTGATGGATAGAGCACCTAGTATAGTACTACTTTCCTATAAACTCCTCCGGAATGCCATAAAAGAGTAAGGTATACTACGCTTCTAGGTTGGTAGAACACCTAGCTAATAATTGTCATGCAAAGGTTCAAGTCGAGTAAACTCGAAGTATCCTGTTTATAGTTTCTGTATTTTTTTCATAAACAAGGGGGAATCCAATAAAGATAAAGAAAAATACCTGGTTAAAGGGTTACTGTATAAAGAAGGTACTTCTCCATAGAAAGATTTAGAAGTTCTACTTTTATTTCCGAATTTCTTTAACTAAATAACACGGTTTAGATAGGGTAGTTTTTATAAGAGGCTACGCTTTAGCAGCTAAGCTGGATTCTTTCCTAGAAAAGCACATATCAGTTATTCTTAGGTAGGCATGGCTATAAACTTTCGGTAAAATATAGATTGTTATGGTTCCCCCTTTTTGGCATGAGAAATTAGTACTGAATTACTTACCTTTGCTTGAAAACCTAGAGCCCTTATATAAGCTTAATGAAAGATTCTTTATTATACTAATTACAAGATTTCCTTAGGAATACTTTCTAATAATAAAGAGCACCCGGCATAGCTCTAGAAAAAAAATGAGCCTCTCTCTGTATTCAGTACTATAATAGTCACAATAGTAAAAGGTACGGATCCATATCAGTGAACCGGTAACTTACACTTTAAAAATGAAAAATGTGGGACGAAAACTCATAGTATCTCCTGTATGGCTGGATGTGTCAGTAGAGAAGAGAAAGACAAAGTTAGCACAACCCGAAAGGGGGGTCAACTTAAGTCAGAAAGTCGTGTTGTTAGTGACTCCATGATTTACACGGAAACACTTGGACATGTTAAAATCAATGAAACGTAAACGTAGTCGAATCTTATGGATGTTTCTATGATAGCGCGGGAACACGCCCCTTCCCCTAGCTGTAGAATCTTGATTTTCGAAGTGATCCCGGGCTTTCAAATAACGATCGAAGTTGTTAGCCTTTAGTTTGAACTATAACATTTCAAGCTTCTTTGCCAATAAAATAGCAGCGACAATCATCAAGTTGTCAGAGTTTCGTAGGTTCGTCTTTTTAATGAGCATATGGGAATCCTATCATTACTTTAGTAATATGCTTTTAGATAAGATCAAGGGTTTAATCTCCTCTTAGTTTGACGTTCTATAGTAAAGAGAGTAAAGAGTAAAGGAGCTCCTATAAGATTAAGAATACTTTTATCACCCTATGCTCTAGACTTAGGAAGTGCATAAAAACCCTACTATTAGGAAAACCCTTGAATTGAAACAATACTAAATCTGATCACATTCTGTAGATACCTGTGGTAGGGCAAATCCATGAAAGGTTAGGTGTAAGAAGTAAAAGTCTTGCTGATATTAGTAAAAATAAGACTTGTTTCTAGAGTCGAGACGGGAAGTTTTTCTAAAGGGAAAAGATACCCGTGTGAGTCTATCCTTTGTAAATCCCTGTAAAATATGAGCCCCTTTTTAGACTTTAGCAAATATTATTGGTATGTTAAGATCCTTGGAAATTTATGAAGTAATCGACTTTTTTGATCTCGTAGGATAGTAGGTTCTACAGAGTGGCATGATATACCGAAAAAGTCTTACACTATTGTGAGGCTCTTTAATCGGTAGCATAAGGGATTAGATTCAAGTTACCAAAATCAAATTCTTTTCTTTTGGAACTACCACCATCTTCAATGAAATTACGTACGAGTTCGTAGATAGCAACCAACTAGCAGCTAATTTTAAAATATAAATAAGGCATAGTGAGGTACAGATAACTGAGTAAATACGCTTTTTTTTAAGATACTACTTACTGGAACATTCCAGTTTTGTCCTATTTTGTCCTACAACGATTCTCATTAGTTATAGGGCATTCTTTTTATATAGCTATGCCCCTTGGATGCATGTTATGCGAGCTTCTTTAAATTATATGAGGAGTGCTGAATACTATAGATTACCTGGGTTCCTGTACAGTTTTTGGAAGAGGAAGATAAGAGGAAACCTTTACTCTAGCTATTTCAATTAAAACTCGATAGATTTTATACGAATTAGTGATACCTTAGTTGAGTCTGAAGTGAACTAATGTAGATATCCCTGTTACAGACGCTAGTTTTATAAAAAGCGAGGCTTCTCTTTCAAGATTGATGACATTGCATTCAGATTTCCCGGCTATCTAATAAAAAGGGAAGTCCGTGTATATGCTATGCACTTAAAGTATAGAGTATTCAGAAATATTTAATCGGATATATTTAAGGCTAATCCTTTAGCAGTTTAGTCTAATTGAACAAGGGTTCCTTTGTAGGAGTACCCAAAGTACCGCTTTTAGTAATATCTTAAAAGAGCCTAAATTTCAACTTGAAAGTCTATTTTTCAATAAAAGAAGGAAAAAAGAGTGGTAACTCAGTTGAATTCCTGTGAAAACTTGCACTTTTTAATGAACCTTACTGACCAGGGAGAGGCTTCTAATTTCGTTTTGAGAGCCCTCATTTGCCCATTAATCATAATTAAGTATAAGACCCTTAACTAAAAGGCACTCACTCTTATAAGCTTAAAAGATCTAATTTGTTTATCAAGGGTTCTTGTCCAAGAAAGTACCACTTTATAACTGTCGACACTACTGTTCATTTTCATTACTCGGAGTATACCACTAGGCTTAGTAGCACCTTGTAAGAAAAGCTCATACCCTTCTCTTTAGAAAACTTTTGCCAAGAGTTTCAATCCCAGTATTTCCTTTCAACAAAGCAAGGTTTTAAGAATAAGTATAGTCAAGTTAGTGAACGATAAAGCAGTATTCCAGCTTCGAATTGTATGAAGGGTACTTTTTTCGACCAGGTTCGGTAGTTACTATAACAAGATTTGACTTCACAAAGACGGAAGAAAGACTAGTAACGAGTTTTTCTTTGTTTACCTTAAGTAATTTAGGCAACACACTCTTACAGCAGTCGACACTGCCTCTTATTTTCCTGAACAAACACCCTATTATTTTTGGTTTGATATAAACTCTTTTGCCACGAAGCAAGTAGCGAAAAAAGCGATTGTCATCGATCTAGCCGAAGCGCTTGGTGTACTGGAGGCTCTTTATCTAGTTATCTAAGTGATTCTAAAAAAGGAGTTTGTCTCACTATTGTTGATATTTCTTTACACCCTTTTTCATACTACTCTTTTCCTTGTATTACAAAACTTAATAAAGAATTCAAGATTTCAAAGACTTGTTTATCTAAACTAACCTTAAGAAATTTCTATTATCTTTATTATCTTAAAACTAACAACATTTGATGTTAACTTGTACAATAAATTCCTTTTAACTGGATAAAACGAACTAGTTAAAAGGAATTGAATCTACCCCAACTCACGCTTACTTGCTTTTGTAATACCCTTAATTCTGCATACCTTTCTTCCAAGAGCTGTATCTTGTTTCCTATTAGTATTAGTAGGAGTTTTAAGAGCTTCAGTCTTAGCAGAGGTACTCTTCTTGTTGTTCCCTGTACTACCGGGACCCGTTGTAGCTAATGTATTCTTATTCTATAGATAGTTAGTAAATAGTTATAGGAGACATAAGTAGAGTATAGAAATGTATGTATTCTAGTGTATTAGTTCATTGATTCAATTAATACTATACTAGTTAGATATGGAATAGAGATTATGATTAAGGTGCTTGGGGAATACTTAAATAATATAGAGTTTTCCTGAAGCAAGCTACTCAAGTGGGAATCCCTCATATCAAGGACGGGCTAAAACTAGGTACAGTAGCTAGGAAAATGCAACCAATTTGTTGATAATTTCTTTTTCGCTTCACTTTCTAATAAAAGGGGCTGTCTAATTAAAGAAACTTCAAGTATAAATCTGGAAGATTCCGGTTTTTAGAAGCTCGGGGTTGCAGGAAGGGCAGCCTCAATATATGAATTATATTGGGGAACCTTGGTAATTGTTAAAAACTTTAAGATAATGCGGATTGGGCCAGCTATCCCCTTCCCCTTAGAAAGGAGTATGGCACAAAAGTCAAAGTTCTCACATACAGACTATGCTCGTTCCAGGTATTCATGTATATGCATAAGGACTTCAATGAGGATGCCCTTTCAATTATTTGTAACCTTATACTTGGGTCTATCCTAAGCCCGATGATACTAAAAAAGCACTTGTTATAAAGAATCAGAGAATAGCCCTACCTCGTTTCAGATAAGTAAGGGTTGTCGTTTCAAATTTCAAATGGAGTTTCGGAATCTAAAAAGGTTTTTGTTGCTTAAAATCTTGTTATACCCTATATTTATGTTACCTGCTTGTAAGTCATTTTTATAAGGAGTAGGATAAGTCTAAGCTACTAAGAAGGCGGCTAGTTTAAATAAATTTATAATGAAATTATATGCGCTATATATCTCATAAAGTAAAAAGTAGGGAGTATAATTGCTGAAGTAACCTGGTAGATTCCATATATTTTAGGAAGAGGTGTTATAAGCCCTTATTTCTGAACTATCTTATCTATATATCTTATCTATATATCTTATCTATATAGAGGAAAAATACACAAATCAAAGAATTCTTAATCATAGGAAGCTCTATTACTTGAACTCTGTCAAAGTTTTACCCAATCAAGAGTCTAATCTGTACACCCCAGACAGCTGCTTCCTGTGCGATCATTATCATAATTATTAATTTCACCTTTAGCTTTTAACCATATCATACAAGGTGCATGCTAAAGTTCATCAAAACTCTTTTCAAGTTTCTTGTCTAAGAGGGGGGTTGGTTGAGAACATGTCAACAAAAAGCTTTCCTTATTTGTTTTATTTGAAAGGCTAACACCGGGATAACTATAGTATTATCGGTTTACTTGCAGGTACAGTAAGCCCAAAGATATCCAAATCCTTAACAACCTTTTTAGTTATGGGGTTCATAAAAGCAAACGCATCACTATACCAAGGAGCAGCTTCATGTAGCAGGGACACTTTTCTATAAAACTATACTAATCTATATAAAGCATTATTAAGGCATTTCCAAATCTATCTTTTAGTTATTTGGACTTGAACTGCAGCTACAGAGCCCTATTTCCCCGATGCTAAGCTATAAATAGAGATCCTTACGTTTCAGTACTAGCTTGTTGTAAAAGCATTCAAATTAAGGTTTTTCTTTCTTAAAAGTACCTATAAAGGAGTTCCTGAGCCTAGAGAAATTCCCTTATATCGTAAAGTAAATGGGTTTATTTTAATATTCCGTCGTTACTAACGAAAAACGCTTATTCAAGTATCCGAGCAAATAGAGTTCTATAAAAGAAAGCAGTAGAGATCCTTATTCATTCAATCTGATAAAGCTAATAATATGTAGTAATATGATGAGATAAAGAATTATACTTTTTACTGAGAAGATACCCACTTTTATTTATTGGTTTATCCCCGATACCGGTTACTTGGTTATAGCTAAGAAAGAAGGTCTAGCTAACAAATGAATCTCTTAAATAAGATTCTGGGACTGCAGTACAAGAATTGTCAAATAGGGTTTCTTTCTTCCAAAACTGCTTAAATAAATCGAGGGCTAAACTGGACAACTGGTTAATGGCACAAGGTCCTTTTCTTTTATTTCGTTCGTGGGTAGTTAATAAATTATTCTATAGTTTAGAAGGACGAATACTTATTATAATGTGGAGTCCCTATTATGTATGTCTACTAGGGCAGGTGTACAGTTATCTTGAAAAAGCGAGTAAAAACCGAATCTTTGCTTAAATTAACAGCGTAAAATTCTAGAAATAGAATAAAGCAGAAATGAAGCTTTCTTTACTACTATTAGGACTAATACAATGCTAGTGAGGTTACAATATTAAGTGTCTGATAAAAACAAATAGGATTTCGCGTGATTATTAAACTTTTCTTTACTAAAGTAATTTACAAAAGGTATCTAAATTTTAAAAAATCTAAGGCTTTTCATTTTCAAGCGTCCTTTAGATTCCTTACTTTAGAGACTAGCTTTAGAGAATTTGACTACTCTTTATCAATTTTATATTCAATATTCTAATTTAAACTTATAAAGGGAGGTGCAATAGCCCTATTTCCTTAACACTACCGTAATCCAGTAAGACTTGAATCTGAAATTGAAATACAGGGAACAGAGGAGCACAAAAGCAACTCTCTTACCTCCCTTATCTTCTGTAAAACTAACCTCAGTTCTCATTAAATGAATTCGTGGAAACTTTTCTCTGGAAAGCCTAACTCTTAACTATACCTTGCTGTAGCCGAGCCTTTGTACTACCCGTCTTATACGTTTGCCTTATCATAGCTTCTTTCTTATGAGCTTTACGTATCATAGCTATACCTGTCTTATGGGTTTTGGTGTTGCAGTTTGTACTTATCTTAGTAATCTATAGTATTGTGGTATTATATATATAAGTAGTAAGTCTTTATTATAGTTATTATTTAGATAGTAATAAGTATTAGAAGTTCTAGTAATAGTTTAGTTCTATTAGTTGTTACTATGTAAGGGATATCCCTCTTTTTTGTTAAGTTAAATGTTGGTAGAGCAAAGATGAGCTTGACCGCGTTGTATGGGTTCGAGTCCCGTCAGTGTATGGTGTAAGAATAAGCTATAAATTTGTCTAAGAGTTTGACCCCTATGCCTTTCTTTAATTAAAAAAAAAATGATTATGGTAGCTCCGAAGTCACCGATTAAAAAAAGGAAAACAAATGAGTTCCCTAACTTGTACATTTCGGGTATTACGTAAACCAAGTAATAGAATGAATTCCGGTATACAAATAGAATATACTCTTCTTAGGACCCACTAACCAGTCCTAAAAGCTATTCTTCTGGAAGAACTATACTAATTGAAATCCTTATAACCCAACCGAACTATACTCTAAAGACTCTGCTTGTAAGCCGGCAGTCAATTGTCTTTGGAAGCTAAACCAGTAACTAATAAAGGTGTAAGAGCTAATGGAAACTACTATCTAATGCTATGACATTGCTGGTACATACCTTAACCTCTCTCTCATGTTATAGCCTGCTATTGAAGGACTTCTTTTCCAGACCGAACTTATGTTGTTTTAGATCTAATCTTTGAAGGAGCATACAGGAATTATCCAGTCCCTTAAATTACTTGGGAGTTTATCTTGATGAAAGCTTGATACCGAGCGCTGTAATGGATAAGGGGAAACCGGTACCTGTAAAGGTGTTAAAGTTTATCCGATCTAAGAAAGGAGTACTGTTAGCCGAGAGGGAGTGCTAGCTAGTCATTTCATACCTTTGAGAAATTGGAACATTCTTACTTAACTTAACTTAATATAGGTAACCGGATTCTATTTACTTAAGATAGATTGTTTAGACTCTTCGTGGATAACATAAGCTTCTTTCTTTGGAAGCACACGGATTCGCTTTGGTTGTAGCAGGCTTAGCACGAAGAGCTTTCCTTTCTCCTTTAGAGTTCCCTGATATTCCTATTCCATTCCTTAGATTCTAGATTCATTAGATTAATAGGAATTTCCTGAACAAGTTAAAGTAAAGGTTTTATAGGGTTACGCTCCTTAAGAGTGTCCCATCTCCTCCTTGTGTAAGGAAAGAATCCTAGGTATAAGAATTGCCGAGAGTTTTGATTGAATTATAGAGCGAATGGGGTGGAGTTGGAAGATAATAAATTCAGAAGCAGTCAGCCAGGTAATTCAATATATTTTAGAATACCCGCATATTTTAAGGAGTGAAGAAAGAGCAAATTTAGAGCAGGCTCTCGAATTGTAAACATACCTTTACTTTAAGGGATCGTTTATAGAGATTCCTCTAAAAGAGGAAGAAGCAAGAAGAGTAAGCTTAAGCTACAAACCTACTCTCTGACCTAAATTCTTAAATACAAACAAAAGATTTCCATTAATTGGAGATTATCGTAACTAACAATGGAGCAACCCTTTTTTGCAACGCTCGGAGCAAAGCTTATAATCACCGGCCCTTATTCATTTATAGATATGAGTATAAATGAAAAAGCTTTTCTATAAACACTAGTAGAAGGGGTAACCGCGAAATACAAAAGTGCGTGGTATAAGGGTGCATTCCCCCATCAAGATTTACGAATAAAAGGCTGGTATCTAGAACTGGATATTTCAACTTATAAAGCAAGGTAATAACCTTAACTTATTTAGGATCCGGATAGTTTGATTAGTGGAGAATAACTATTGTATAAGAGATTTCTCATAGAGTCTTCTAGAAAGCTTTGGTACTTTTACGTCTCATGCTAAACAGAAAAGAGTAGGACTCACCCTTTTTAAAATATAAAACAAGAGTCAAACTATATTATAAAAAAAAGAGACCTCGGATCCTGCTTATAAGTATAAGGACTTCCTAAGGGATCCGTTGGAATAGAGACAAGACTTTAATCAGTCAATAGGGGTCCTAGTTTAATCTGTCCGCATGCAAGAAGGAGAGCTCCCTTTTGGATTTCTTAAAAAAAGTGGGTTTTTCTAAGTAATAACTCAAAGGAAGAGAAGAATAGAAGTTCCTCTCACAAGGGGCAATCGCGGTTAGTTAGATTCTAGATTTAAGGATCAGATCTAGGATTGCGCATGTATATAAGGCTATCTTTCACACAATCAAAACAGTTTCCAGAAAGGTTACAAGGACTACTCCTTTCTTCTCAGCGGAGGCCTAGCCATTGATAGAAAAAGAGAAGAGATTTCTCTGTTTATGCTCTTAAGCTTCAAAGTTAAGATTAATTAATCTAAATACTCTGAGGGTTTCTTGTACCTAGAATTTTTCAGTTATTTTACAAGTGTACGGCTTGTCCCGGATACCAATCTCCAATCCTAGGAATTTCGTTAGTTAGAAAGAAGATTTTGTTTCAATTTTAATACTCATTTAGTAGCAAAAAGTGTGCTATCCAAACTCTCTAGAAGTTAGAAGATAAGTATACTGGATTAGGTATCTACTATATCCCAGGTCGACCCTTATAAAGTTTGTGTTAAAAAAAGGACTTAAACCAAGTAAAGTCGTGGTTTCGTACCCAGTTCATCGTGGAGAAAATCCTTAAGTTTTCCCTTTATACTTTACTATAAAGAAAAAGAAGTAGGGAAGCATGTACTTGAAAAAACTGGTATAAACTGATTTGATTATCTAGAGTTCCGTGTGCTAATCTAGGTGTCCTTTTAAGCAAGGATTCTCGTTCATTCGGTCAGGTCTATTGAAGGGGTAAGATGGCTCTTTGAATCTCTGGCATGCCTGGGTGGATTTCAATGTTATTTGTAAGTCGGAAAGATTTTGAAGCTTATATCAGTATAAGAGAAAGATATAATTATCGGTGTATCAGAAAGCGTCAACACAAGTATAAATATAGAACTTCGACGCTTTTACATATTAATAGGAGCCCTCAAGAGCTCAGTTTGTACACTAGTATTCTGAAAGTACTGTAAAAAAGGGTGCCAGTTCGGAAGTAAATCTTTATAATTGAGTATAACCCATACCCCTAAAATATCTACAGAACATTTGCGAGAGTAAAGCATCTCACCAAGTGCACTTATCCTGAAGTATTACAACGATATTACAAGACTTTTATAGCCAGAAAGAAATCTTACTAAGTTTGAAAGGGGCCTTTATTAGCATAAGGTGCTTTTAAGAAGATAAGGACTCCGCGCGGAAGACTAAAAAAGAACTCGCTAACCCAACTGGATTAGAAAGGAACCTCTCGAACGTCCCAACTATCTCTACAAAAGCTTATTCATAACAAATAAAAACTCAGACTAAAAACGCCAATTCCTTTATTACGAGTATTACGAAATCGTGACCAGTCTACTTGTTAACGAAAGTTTTGACTTAGTACTTCTGCTGCTCTTTCCAATCAAAGTGATCCAGATGTCATGTCTTAAGATTTCTGCAAAAGCCCTATTCTATTTTTTTTAAGCCTGTATAAAAGGATCTCTGTTATAATATAAAATTTAGTTTCTAATTTACTAAAGATAAAAATACTACTAACTTTGTACTTTTTAAATGGGGAATCAAACATATAATACCCACGTGCATCTAGTCTAATGAAAAGAATTCTTTGTTTGGTTTCTAGGGATAGAGGATAGATTCAAATTGGGATTTCAAGTACAAATCAAAGTCAACCTTCTAATGGAAACAAGCCAAGAGATAAGAATTCTGTAAAGTTAGGTACGAAGTTCTTAGAGAGGACTCTTCCGATCATAAGCGGGTGCAGGCAAATAAACCTAATACATATTTGAAGGAAGTAGAGAATACAGAATAATTGATTACAGACTTTCCGATTGTACTAATTCCTTAACATAACTAATCCTAATCCTAGATCGATACACAACTGAAGAGAATCCCTTCTTTGTAAGAAAAGGACTATCTAGAGCGATCATAAGCTTAGAAGGTACTGCTAAAGATGGCCAATGGAAGCAAGTTGCTAGTGGATGGTGCCGCTAATGGAAACTTATTCTCTTCTTTACAATGAATTTCTTGTTATAGCCGGCAAATAAAGTAGTCGGTGCTCTAAAAAGCCTTTTGGCGCTGGTTCAAGGACCCAGGATCAAGCAAAGACTTTGCCCTTACAAAAAAAAGGGTATTTGTGTAGGAATATTCTCGTGTCTTAAGTATTCATTTGCTAAATTCAGTATACAAAGCCGTATCATGGGTTTGAAAATCCGGGTTTCCTAGTCAGGAATCTCTCTAAGCATGCCAAAGACAGTGTAGCTAATGACCATTAAACACCTTGAATACCAGTGCTGCCAATCCAAGCCAAGGAAGACGAACGGACTTTAGAGAGTTTGAACTCTAGAGCTTTATACCAATTGAGGAGAGAGCCTTCCAAAGAAGGAATGATAGCTAGTCGATGTTGCTCTTAAGAAAATAGGTATGATGTCCAATGCTTATGAGTGAAACCAAGTGTAGCTAATCTGAGGTAGCTGGGAATTGAAGGACTTATTTCTTGTGTACTTATGCTTTGAAGGCCTTTGACAGTAACTGACTAACAAGGAAACATCAAGATAAATCATTCCAAGGACTATTCTTAGGATCTTAGGAAGTTGCGCTTTGTTCTTGTCAGCTAATGGATACAGTTGTTTGTATGAATTCTTATGTAGCTTGTCAGTCGGTGTAGCTATTACCTTTGGAAGCTGTATCTATGTCTGTCTAGTGTATTCTGTTGCAGTGTAGCTAGGAGAGAAGGCATAGGTACGAAGAGAAGGCTGTGAAGAGATTGTCATTCAAGTTGGACTAATACGAAAGGTATATGTATTAAGCCGGTAAAGGATTTATTGGGACTGCCGCTAAAGGTGTACTATAAATAAAAAGCAAGTAAAAGCGAACCAAAGCACTCTACGTAAACAGTTGTTCTAAACCTAACTACTCTCTTTTTGTTCTTGACAGCAAAGACAGCTTAGTACACCGGCTTACAAGGAATCAATCTAAGAAAATAGAATCAGGTTTCTGTGATCTTGAACTCCTTTAATAATTGCTTATCCGCTTAGACATGATCCTGATTAAGAGACTAAGCTTTAGAACAATCCTCTCTATCTAAGCACTTCGTAAGCAACAACTAAATAGAATCTTCTCCTTCTAGTTACACCTAATAAAGCTCTGGAATACCTTAAACCTTCTTAAACTAAAAAACCGGAACCTCCTTTAAGACTTTACTCTTTTCACTGATCCTCACCGGCTTACAAATTGGCTACAAACTGGAATACAAATCTTATTAATTAAACTTCTTGCACATAGACCTAAAAATTCCCAACCTGGAAAAGAGCTTGCAATGGCAATGGACTTCCCTCAACTCCACCTGCAAAGGACAGCTACTTATTATTCAGGAACTTCCTAGATCAGAATCAAGAAGAAGAACTTCGTGCTACAAACAACACAGAGTACTGAGCTACAAGCTTGCCTAATCCTAAACTTTCCTAGTTAGCTTTCCCTCAAGACAAGAACCAATTCATAGCAACAATTCTGAAAGCTCTAACATAGCCGTCATAGCAAAGGATATGTATAGTTCACCTCTCAAATAAGGAGTCATGCGAATACAAAACAAATGGAATGTACCTGCAATCCCAACAAAGAATAGAGTGCAATACCTTCTTCCTAATAGCAAGAGCTCCAATAGAACAGGTGCTACATAAGATTCAGAATTATGAGTCTCTTTCCTAAAGAGTTAAAGTGACTTAATTATCAGGAACTTTCCTAAATTGATAAACAGATATATCGATTGGATAAGTACTCTCCTAAGGCTTGCAAAACAAATAGAATCAGTCCCTCTCTCCTTTACCTGTCAATATTGATAGAGCTTCAATCCCTGATTAAGAGAGTCCTTGCAAGAACCAAAACTCTTAAAGGAGACACCTAATTATGAAGAGGTTCCTGAACTAATTGTAACAGAATATGTATTCTTTGTAGCTTTGAAAGGTGTCAATTTAGGAAACCCTCTTGTATTCTGGGTTTTTTTGTAAGCTGATAATCCTAAATTGAAAGCATGGAATTCTTGTATTATAATAGCTGGTAAAGGAGTTCTAAGTCTTAAAGCGAGGGAAAGTCTTTAGCAAGTGTAGCTAGAAGCGTTTATTCATTTAGGTTTAGGATAAAAGGGATGAATGTAGCTCTTAGTTCTTTTGCTAGATGGAAACCGGATTCTATTACCTTTGAGTTGAAAGTATACCTTCAGGAGCTTGTAAGTCGGTCTCTATGTTTATAGTATTACCGGTAGAAGATAGAATGACTTGTAAGTTTGACATTAACAGTTGTTCTTGGCAATAGGGAATATAGTTATAGTCAAGAATTTCTAATATAGTAAAGATATAGTAAAGAGATTCAAATATTCACTTAGATAGATTGAGATTCTGTTCTAGGAGCATGTTCTGGCAGGAAGGTAGTTCATGTTTGAAAGAGTCAGTCAATTAATTGTAGTTTAACCTGGTTTGATTTGCTTTTTTAAGATTAAGAGTAGATTCCTAAGCTTATTAGGCTAATGGAGAATAACTGCTATGCTGTATAAGGTGGATAACAGATTCTGAGTTCTTGGGTTGGTTTCCTTTTGGGTTATGCATCGCAGGCAGAGAATAGGGTTATAGGTATGAGGTTTCGAAGATACTTTTATTTTAACGGGATTTATAAACTTTAGGAATTAGTATTTATTGATGGAATTCTGGAATCAGGTTTTGCTTTAGGTATTGGTTCACAACAAGGTAGTTCCAGTTCAGTTATAATCTACCTTGGAATTATAGGGACTCTAAGATATTCATGTTCCTATGGTTTCCATCGTACACTGTTAACAAACAAGCTGTCTTAACAACTGTCTTACTAGCTAGTATTGGAGGGATTGGCTTAGGAATCAGTCCTGTTAACAAACCGGAATTCATTAACAACTGGGAATTAACCACAGGAAGGCTGCTTTCGAGATGTTACTTCGTACTCGCACGAACCCAGGCCAAGCTAAGTATAGGCTCTAGCTTGGGAATTTGCTTTATGGACTGTTAGTATTTGGATAGTTAATTGGCTTAGGAGTAGTATTGGAATTGGGAATTTGTTAGTAATAGCCCTTGATGAACTCTAGGGAATTGAGCTATGGAACTACACTCCTTAGGAAAAAAGACATCCCCGTGGTATAAAGACTGAAAAGCCCTCTATTTGAACTTCCATGAAGAAGAGAATCTCGTATTACCTGTGACAATTAACTCCTAATTATAAGATATAAGAGACCAAAAAAACTTTATGTTATATTACAAGAAACTAAAAAAACGAACAGGCGGGAGTTACCCAATGAAGTAAGTCAAGGAATCTGGTTCAAGTTAAGGAATAAGCTTCATTATTTGCTTGCTATCTATCTCAAAGCTAGAACTAGAAAATGAGAGATTCCCTAAACTCTAGAAAGAAAATCAGTTTCAGTTTATGTTATCCATTGTCCAAAACCGATCAAGAAGACAAAGAGCTTGGACTGTCTTTCCTTTGCAGCACCTTCTTTGGACAGCTTACAGGAAGTAGAGTAGATTCAAGAATAGGATTTCCCACAATAAATTAGAGCTATTAAGATTCTCCAATTCTTCTAATTAGAGCCTTTTCCTCAACAGAAATAGTAGTGTATTTCGAATTCCTAGTTCAATTCAACAAAAGAGAATCTGGTTTATTCTTTACTTTATTCCTCATTAGCAAGACAAGAATATTAGCAATAAGAGCTACTCAGCTACATTGTAAAGGTATAAGACAGTCCCTGCTTTCCGTTGTTAGAATTATCTGCTTTACTGGACTACAGTAACTCCATCATATATAGATATATCGGCTTACACCCAAAACCAGGAATACATTAGACTACAGTCATTTGCTTGCATTCTATCGGATTTCTGGTTAGGAATCTCATCTCAAAATGAAGATACTCTCACAAACAAAGCTGATTAGCCAAGAAAAACTCCTTTATTACTTCAAAGCTTTTCATTTTTATTGAGTTTCCCTCCCATAAGTTAGACTAAACCTCGAGTTCTCCTTATTAGACTATATTTGTAATCAACGGACTCTAAAACCTTAACCGGTCCCCTTTCTAATCTTTCTCAAGAGGGTTATCTTAGTACGGGTAATTCCTATCCTAGGATGAATTTCAATGTTGACTAGCCTTTTTTATTCGAACTTAAAGCTTTCTTCCCCTCTGAATCTGAAAGGTGGGGTGCCTGCGATGTACTTCTTATCCTCGCTAAAACCGTAGAGTATTCACTCAACAATATACCGGACTATCTATTTAATTAAAACTTTTATTCGCAATTTGGAAGGTTATTAACAATGAAGATACCTAATTTTCCTGTCTATAAATCAAATTGTGCTAAGAATTTAGGGAGAGTTATACCAACTTAAGCCTCGGTTATATTATAGTAAGGATCCCTTGTTCTGGTTAGTACCCCAGGTGGAACCGGGTAATCTATAACTTTGAATCTTTTGTTTCATAGAAACTTGTTATAATATGATCCTATAGGTATTTCATTCAGAAACTTTCCAAACTCTTGGAATAGAGTTATAGGATTTAAATATTATAAAAGATGCGCTGGTGCAAGCAGCATAGGTGTCAGTTTCTGATCTTATAAAGTTTAGTGATATCGAATAAGATAACAAGAAAAAGATACTAATAAGCTTATTCTGTCTTTCATTTATAAAAACGAAGTGCTTTTTATGCCCAGCCAACCTCAACAAGCACTTTTCAAGAGGCATGGCTCTCTTTTTTATTAGTTTCGTAAATCTACTTTTATTCTATCATTTCTTGTTTGTGAGGAAATTCCTATGTTTATTAATTAAGCAAAATGCAAGTGCTCGCAGTTGTCTTAATAAGATATTAGATGGTCAATTAATAGAGTACAAACCTGTTCTTCCGAAATTATATATATATATTAGCCACACTTACAAGATAGAGACTTGATTTTTTTCGTATAAAAAGGGTACCCCCTTGAAGTTTGAAGAGGTTCTTATAATTTTATTAAAAAGGAGCTTTCCGTACCAGCGTACGTTACTGATAGATACACTTTAGTACAGGGCTGGCCCCGTTATGTGATTGCTTTTATTCTTTATTAAGGACCTACTTACTTTGATTTATTATTATAATCTACTGATCTTTCAGCTACCCTTTTCTGGTGGGAGACTCTTTTAAGACTCTTATTTTACGGATTCTTATAGAGGCACCTCGTAAACTAAATCCCGGTTTCCGAGCAGCCCTAACCTAATACTGACTGATTCAAAAAAGAAGAGGATTTTCTGGTAAGTAAATGAACTAAACTGTATACTATAGTAGTCAAAGTATAATTTGTGTTGCATTAGAATCCTTTTCAATCTATTGGATAAGTTCAGTTTTTTGAAGAGTTAAAAGAGGTTCTGTGCTCTGTAGCCAGTGTCTTATAATGATAGAGTAGAATCTAGGCTTTTTGTTGAAGCCTTAGTGTGGATGTATCCTTTTGCTCAGAAGTTGTAATTTTGAATAGGATTTTAATAGGAGCTTCTCGTAACAGAATACTAAAGTTTATCCATATCTTTTCCCATTCTCCTTTGGTATATTTAAATTGACTAGGTAAGGTACCCTGGATTTTATGTGTAGCTATATGAAGTACTACAATCCGAGCATCTCTTTATTTCAAGGGAACTCCTATTTATGAACTTTTGGAGACCTGGATCTCAGACGACTTCTCCTTATTACCCAATCTATCTAAGTGGCAAGATATGCCTTGCTTATACATATGCCAAGCAGGAAAAGCTGCAAAGTTTTTAGTGCGTTAAAAACATGAGTTTATGTGTACCTTTTTTTGTATCTCTAACACTTGTCCGTGGGATTTTCCTATGCTTTTTTATCATTTCTTTATATATTTCTTTTTTAAAATTCCCAGTGAGTCTGATTGACTCCCTAATACCAAGGCTTTAGCAGCTCTCAAGAAACCCACTTCTTCGAGGGAGGTCGAGACTCGTACTTAAAACTTTATTCGATCAATGAAAAATACTCTAGCGAAAAAGTCTCTAGCGGGATAATTTCTACTTTATCTCACCTCTTTTGTACAAAGTTGAGACTTACTATAAAAGACTCCCGAGGATACCCCATAAATCCAAATATATATAAGGGACCTCTTTTTTATAACCCCTCCTTGTTTTTAAGATTTATATGCCAGCAAGAAACTCGGATTCTGTTTAAAATTGTAGAACGAGAAGCCAAGGCCCTGTATCCGTGGTTTACGTCTAAAGCAACTGAATAGGACAGGGTTGGATATAAATAATTTGAACTGGGGACATTCCTATATAAAGACTCAGCACACTGCTAGAGTTCATTCTATAAAATGCCTTTACTCGGGTATGTATCTGGTAACCCCGAGCCTTGAATTGTATTCCAGATTCATCCTTTAGAGATAGTAAACAAACGAAACTAGAAAAAGTTAGACAAGTCCCCCTCATCTAGGAAAAACTTAGGCGGTTCTTGGTATTACTCCTTTGAGTTTACTATATAGTTGTGAGGCGTGTGGGGAATTAGTATTCAGCGCAGTAACTTGAGATACCTGATAGGGACATACCCAATCTTTTATAAAAGTGCCAAAAATATGCACTATATTTAAGGAAACCCTAGCTCCCAGCTTGGGTGTTGAGAAGATAAAGGAATAACGTTAGCCACAGAACTAGAACAATACACAAGAGAACTCATGACAACGCCCAGTCGTAAAATTTCGCTGAAAAATCCCGGGTTACTCAGCCGTTTTCATATTTCATATTCTACAGCAATTCAAGTACATTTTGAATTACCGCGCGTATTTTTTGCTAATGTACTTACGTGTCTTAGAGACTGACTAAACTTGGACCTCTTAATCTATGAAGAACTGAGTACTCTTGTTAGAAAAAGCTCGTATTTCAATATGACTTTGTATATAGAATTTACAGGGCCTAGCTCCAAAATATAACGGATTACTCAATTTTAACTTATACAGTATTAAACTCTTATTAGGCCTTGCCCATAAGAGGCACTCAACTAAGGGCTTGCAGTAAAAGTAACTGATCTTATCGCTTGCTACATTTTTTGGAATATTGGAATACCTCAGGGCGATAGTAATGTACCTAAGCCGAAATTCTTGAAGAAATCAATCAAAGGAATGGACCCGAAACCCTGAAATTGATAATGGGTATCTTAGCTTTTTCTAAATTAAAAAAGGTTTGAGCAAAGTCAAGTAATAGTGATCAAGGAAGACTTTAAGTATAGGGTTTGAAAGCAGCATGTCAAGATTATTACTGATATAACATCCAAGAGTATCCATTCAAGGATGCTATCCAGCTTTTGCCGGTATTTTATATATGTTGGAGTTGTATAAGAAAAAAAAGGCTTATTAGAAGGGTATATCTCTCTTTTGGGAAGGGAAGATTATAGATACTAGGTATTCAGATATAGATCCATAGGGGTAGAGCTAAGATCAAGGGTAATACAGATAGTACAAGGACTCAGCTGCAGCAGAAGATAGATATTCCAGTTGTAGGTAAAAAGTTAAACCCTAACTAGAACTCGTAGATTGTGGAGTATTTTTTGATATATTAAGTTTTCATTGTCTAATGTAAAGCTAGGTTTAAGTGGATACAAGGGGATTTCTTTTAATTAGTTTAGACAGAAGTTCTAATTTATTGGTAGAGCAGTAGTTTCCTTTCTTCGGATTCCGTGCTAAGCACTCTACTGAATGAAGTACTAATATCCGTGTCATGTAGAGAGATAACTATGATTAATGAAATACAAAAAAGGTTCTTTTTTCTAATAAGCATGCTTCCTAGTTGAGATAAAAGGAGTTGGGCTTCTACAAGTACAAGTACCTATAAGTATATAGAATTTGATCCCCTTCGAATAGGGTTTTATAAAAAAGGAAAATACAGAACTTTTCCGAGACAAAAAAAAGCCCTCCCGAATATAAAAGCATTCTTTTCTAAGGTCCTTTTGTCAACATATTTGAATTATCAATGACATAAGTCCAAATGCGATAATAATAATAAATACGATAAAGTAGAGTACGCTTCCCTGGTTCCTATCGGATTTGTTCCTATCGGATTTTGCTAAATTTTTAAAGTTTTTGAACCTTATATGTAGGTTTAGTATCTAAATAAGATTTCAAAAGTTCTTAGTTTACCTCTCACTTAGTAGGATATGCCTTTAATTGTAACTTAATATTCGTGAACAGTAAACTTATTGATAGATATTCTTTGTTACCTCCTCTATATCTCCACTTGGGCAAAGGCACAAAAACAAGAAGATTCTGAGATAGTACTTTCTCTAAAGAGGTCCCCATACGAATGAAATATATTAAGTGATATCGTGAGCCCCTAAGGAGTAAAAAAGACTTCGCTGACTTTCTTTGATCATTCACGCTTATCTAAAGATTATTTTAAAATATCTAAAACAAATAGACCCTTATTATTAGGAAAAGGTAACCACTATTATCCTAGAAATGCTTAGTATCTCCTCCTACCTTTGGTTCACCAAACCCAAGTAAAGTGCCTCTCTATAACAATTAAACCCCTTAATAAATTATTCGTTAAAACCCTCTCAAACCAGAATGTGCCCCTACTTATTACTTAGCTGCTTTAATAAGTAAGCAACACAGAACAGAATAGAGCAACTCCTTAATTAAAGACTTTTCAGTAAGTCCCGGTTAGAGGAAGAATAAAATTATCCAGCATCCCTAAGGCACTCAGCTCCTATAGCAATAACTACAAGGAAGAAGAGGTAATACACCTTTAAGAACAATACTAATTACACTATTTTAAACTCTGTATACAATCTATAAGAATTAAACAACTATAACTAGTAATATCTATACTTTCCTTTATTTCCTTACAAGCTTAAGAAGAAGAATACAGTAGCTCCTGCTAAAGTCCCAAAGAGTACATACAGCTCTCTTACTAATAAGACAGGAATCTCCCAAGTATAAGAAGGTTATAGCTCTTAATAACAAGAACAAGAAGACTCAGGTACAACGGAAGACTTAGTAGAGAGATATGAAAAGTAGTACAAAGAATAAGATAGCTGGTATGAAAGCAAATAAGAAACAAGTAAGTTATAAGAAGATGTTGGGGTTATATGTGTTATCCTGTCTATTCAAAATACGAGTCCTGTGTCCATCCCTAGCTTATTAGTTAGTTCTAGGCCATCCCCTGTATACCTAGCTTCGCGCATGCAATTACCTTTCTCAAAGGTTTAGAAAATTTTTGAGTCTTCCCTAACCTGCCATTAAAGTAAAGTGTTCTCAACCTTACGGCTTGAACAGGAACCGTATAGCCCAAGATTACTGATGCTTCACCAGCTGCATGCTCATATTGGGGAATCGTCACGTGTTAATGCCTTCTTGTCTCTCTCTCACTGTATTCCCTCGCTCTACTAAAAAGAAAAAGCGATCTAGTTACTTTCTACTTCAAACGGCCCACAATGAGCTTAGTCTTTTCTTGGAAGGAATATATGTATATATAGCGGCTACTTTGAGTAATGTTTTACACTTAGTTGCTTATTGAAGAATCTATAAATGAACAAGCAGAGCTAAAAGTAAACCAAACTATTACGAATTAGGATTACTCATTTTTTGGTAAAAGGAAAGCCTTATGCACATGTTCCCAGCTGAATCTTGAAGGCGGGCGCCTGCTTATCAAGCTTGGAAGGAAACTCCTTATTATTTATTATTAACACGGACTTCTAATATTACAGCGAGGTAGGGTTCACATTGTTTTTGAGCTGAGCCCCTAGTACTCTAAAAAGAATTTAGCTAGAGCTCATCTTACAGATTAGCACACGGAGTCCTAGCAAAGCTCTTATATGTTTGTTATATTCTTGTTGTATTTTAAATATCAAACTGAATTATGATTATCGAAAGAAAAAGTCTATTAACATGAAGTAGATTTCAATTCTTATCAACTCATTTTAGTTTAGGGATTCCTTTATTTTGTTAAATATGAAAAATCTGCTCTTAGTTTTATAGATACAATAGAAAATACATAAAGTAATGAGTTCTGGTAAAGTAAAGGTAGTTAGTTTGCACAAAGTGTTTTAGTTCTAGACTGGATTAGCAGCGTAATTCTATTCAGGTAGGTTCCATTCGTTGTTAAATGAAAAGTGTATCTAGGCTTCTTGAATTCTAAAGCAAAAACAATACTAATTTGGAAAATGAGCTTAAAGAAAAGTCAAAATATCCTATTACTCGAGATGGGAATCCTTTATTTATAGAACAGAAATTATAAGGAATTCTTTTCCTCTTGCTTTTCCGTAAAATTACAATCCGATTCATTCCTTAAGGTGCCTATTATGAATGCTGTTGATAGTCCGCTTTTAGAACCGATTCGAATCCAAATTTCTTCTTTTTGTCGACTCACTTTAATATTAGTTATTAGTCACTTACGATTTTGAATAAGTCAACTCGTAGGCAAGGAGGCATATATTTCTTTTTGTTTTATAATTCTATTAGTTGTATAGATTGCATTTATAAGAATTCGGTTTAACAAAATTGGTTTTGAGATTACTAGAATAAGGCAAAATAAATCCTATATAGGATAAAAAGGTCTAGATTATCCATTAGGAGTAATAATATGAATACAAAAAATACGTGTATTTCAAACTCTCCAGTCCCCCTTCAAGAATTACAAACTCTTTAATAGGTTAAAGCTTTGTGAGCACTATATTAATACCACCTAATAAAGACCTTAGCAGCCTTATATGCTGTGTAGCATATCTATCAAATAGAAAATCAAATAGAAAATACTAGAAGTTTTCCTTTCTTAGTAAAAGATGTCTAGTTATTCTACATCTAGGATTTCCACCCTACAATCCAGAATTATATATTTTGAATAAGAGACGAAGTTCGACTCTAAGATAGTACATACAATTCTTAAGTATCTTTTTATCGGGGCCTCCCCGGAGTTTCTGTTTACAACAACTGTGATTATAGTTCTAGTCTTTTCTTTCCATTTAGACGCCAATACAAGAAAATTAAAATAAGAATGATGGAATACTTACTTAATGAGAATTCTTCCAAGAGTTTCCGGTGAATATCAACACATTATCAGATATTCAGATTTTGTACCATAGCTGTGAACGGTAAATTCTTTGATGGTTAGACGAGCTTCTAACTTTTATACAACTCATATTTGGTAATAAAGTGAAAGTCAGGGTTCAAGCTGTGCTTTCTCCTAACTCCAATTCTATTGGTGCCTTCGGATAGCTTGCTCATTTTGTTTGTTGGTATTATCAAACTTTTTTACAATTTAGTATACTCGCATCTTCTAAGGACCCCTTTGGCATTTGTTTTCACAAGATCTCCCAATCAGTAGTTTATACACTTATTGTATTTATTACCTACCGTTACATAATTACGCCCACGTATTGGGAATTCCTGGATGCCTAGCTGTTATAGAAAAAGACTTGTGTTAGTAATGGCGGTCAGAGGTGAAATAACTAATTTTGAGGCGATGTCCACTGCTCTAGAGAATTCTTGTGGAATTGCGAGTTTCTCTTAAGCAGCCCTATTTTATACAAGGGGTTATGGACTTAGCCAAAATACCGCTTTTCCGTTTCTATTTTTCTATTTGAAACCTGAATAATCCATAGTTTTTCATACCCAAGAGCCAACCGGGTTTTGAAAAATGCCTAACCATAAATCAAAGTACACAGGCTAGGGTTTTCTTTTACTTAAGAAAACTTCTAACTTAAGTCTCAGTTTTTGAGATCTTAAAGCCAGGTAACTCTGTTTCATTATAAAATTCAAATAAGGGGGGGTCCATTCGTCAACTAACCCGGCACTTCTCTTTTATAGAGTATCCCTAAAAATACTAGTAAGGAACTTTCTTATACAGGAAAACTCAGTCCAAGCATCTTAATGCAATCTCACAAGGTATAAATTATAGGAAATATTACTCAAATAACCGACCCCTAAAGGGGAAGCAAAAAGAAGTCTAGGCAAACCCACGAGAAAAGTAATAACTCCGAATTCCCCTTAGACTACTCCTTTAGCCTAGATTTGTTCTACTATAAAACTTGACTCAGTAAAAGGGGGTTTTACTTTAAAACAAAAAAGGACTTTATCAGATACAACCTATACTAGAGCCCGCTGTTGAAACGTACAAGATTCTTTTACCGAGAATTAACTATAAATTGAATACAAAACACTACTTTCAATTTTTTCGAAAGAACCCTAACACACACAACGATAACTTTCTTTCTCAGGAGTATGCCCCTACCTAGCACTCGGTACTGTTGATACTCTATATAAGATATAAGAAACCTGGTGGGATCCTTTTGATAACAACTCTTATATAGGAGCTTCTAATAACTTCATTCTAAGTATTACTGTAAAGCTTTTGTAGTACTTTGAGTATACTTTTTAAAGGGGTACTGCTCCCCAATCCAATTAACGAACTAAGTCACAAGGAATTCTTAAAAAAAGGGCTCAGTTGCTTGCAGATATAAGCACTTTAACTAAGGAATGTAAAAAGGCCCCTCAAGTTTAGTACTAAATCTGGGCTATTCCTGGCTATTTTAAGATACAAGAGAAAGTATTATGAGAAATCGGAATTTGGGTTGTATATTTAGTTTAGATAAACTTCGGTATTCCGGGGTTTTGGTGAGTCTTGGATACGTACTTGATTAGGTACTTATAAGTATTACATAGGTGTTTTTATTGAGTTATAAAATTTACTAAAAGGGATTTGAAATGTTTTTCAACGAAGTTATCCTCTCAAAAACCCTTAAAAATCCACTTTTTATAGGATAAATGGCAAATTCGGAATGCTTTGGAAAATATCCCTTGATTCTCACTATTTTCTCTGGGAAGCTGCTTTAAAATAGGTATTCTAAGCCCTTTTTCATAAGTGTTTACAGCTTTCGTTCTTCTAGAACTTTTTACAGAACCCGGTCTACTTTGGTAATTGGAAAATGTTTACTCTATTTAGGCTAATTCCACTTGCCGAAGTTTTCACTTTACAATAAAGATACTCTTACACATGAATTTCGCTTATCAAGAATCCTAAAATAAAACCCCGAAGAAAGTAATGAGGAACACAAACACTATAAGCAGCTAGTCAAAATACGAAGAGGACCTTATTCTAACCTCACTTCGATAGCATTGCCAAGAAAAAGAATTGACTCAAAATTCTCGATTCCAGGAACTTTCGTTTTTTTGTATGGAATACTTTACGAAAATATTAGCTAGTAATACCAGTAAGGAAGGCGCCGGTAAGATGATACTATAAAAAACACCCTAAAGCCTAAAGGATTTCCTAGGGTATTTCTTTGCTTTTAAATTGCTTTAACGTTCTAGAAACCCGTATACTAAAATCCATTCAATTTTATATAAGAGTCCTACTTCAATTTGCTCATAACAAACCTGATTACTCAGGAGCAATTAAAGTTACACCCTTGTTAAGTAAGATGCACTGGATTCATACAACCCTTAAGCATTTATCCTTGAGAGTCCCCAATTAAAATATTAAACTTTCCTACTGTGTTCAACTCTATATAGACCCAAGCCTCCTTTATACCTTTTAGTTGTCAGAACCCTAACTTGAATTTGAAGAGTCGGGGATTTTGGTAAAGTAAATCTTTCAAGACGGTAGGGTATTATTAAAAACTTCTGGATGGCATTCTAAATGCTTTTGAACCCATGTCTGAACTATCTTTTTTAGTTAGCGAGCGCAATCCCATGTATTTAGTTTGACTAGTGGGCGACTTCTAACAGAGTCTTTTGTTTCATTGGTTTTTACTAAGGCAAGTTTTTATCAGAAGTTCTATATTCATGGATCTCCTATCGTTTTTGCCGTCACTGAGTCTACTGTATGGAAAAGGACCAAATCGTACTAACTAATATTACATATAATAAGGTTCTCACTTTCGTTCTGAAACCCCCAAAAGTTAAAGTTATATATATATAGGACTATTTTATTTAAATGTTGGGGTACGCATTACTTGGTAAAGAAAAAAAGCTTATCCATTTGATAAATATTTTAGTCGATTGAACTAAATTCCGTGTAAATAACATTAGTTAACTCTATCTAATTAGTAAGCCTTCTATAATTAAATTAAGCCCTATATATAAAAACAGATGTACGAATTCCTGCACGTGGTATTGTGCAACCTTGCTTATCAAAGCAGGTTTTGTGCTGATGAAACCAACTTTCTTAGTAAGAAAACATGCTTTAGTACTACCAAACTTTGTAGATCTACACAAGGGCTTTTCTAGTTTAGAAAGCTATCTGTATGCTTTTTTTATACCTATAACTTGTTTGAATATCATGTATGATTTTTATATTTTTCCTAAAATTGCTAAGGTTTATGTATACGTTTCACTTTATTTAGTAGATTAGCTGTTTGAAGTAACTCCTTGTTGGTAAAAGTAAATTATTCAAAAAAGAGGGACGAGGGGCCAGCTATAGTATAAATGAAACAAAAAATGAAGTCGTACTCTATATATACATTCTCCACTTCCGAACTTTTTATAATACAAGATGCAGCTTTACGTGCCCTTATGCACGAAATGGATATTTCTCTAAAACCGACACATTTTTCGCGAGAGCAGAACTTACTGTTGAGTCGAGGACCCTCTTCTTAATACCTAGCTTGTTAACATACTATAGCGAGCCCTCCCGGCTAATATGAAAAACAAAGAATTTAAAGAGACAAAACACCCACCAATTCACAAGAGAAAACTAATAACACAAAACCCATTCCAGGAAAGTAGCTAAAATTGTTTAGATAAGATAAGTTGTAGACTTGTATTAGGAATAGTAGTGTAGTTATTTGAAAGTAAACAAGTAAATAGAGTAAGTAAATATGTAGAATAGGGAAGCGTGTAGAAAAGATCCTAAATAACGGAGTTCCAGCCATTTCGATTTCTAGTTTACCTTCCATCTTTGATTTCCTTTTCCTTAACCTTCGGCGAAAAAGCAGGCTTCCTCGAGGCAATCCTGTGAGTAGAATAAAGAAATTACAATTCTGTAAATGAAAATACCTGGAATATATGTAGCTTTCTAGGATATGATATCTTACAAAATTTGATACGGCTTCGTTGGAAAAAAAGGCAATAGATTTCTATAGGAATCAAAATCTAGCGTAAAGTGAAGAGTCTTGTATGCAATTTGACTCCTATATACGTAATGAAATAAAGGAAAGTAGATGCTATTTGTACTGGTTTAGTAAGCGAAACTCTTAAAAGGGACAACTGGTTTACTGGGAGGTATATCTAAAATATAAAGCATCGGTTGCCCTAAACCGGATAAGCTACTCTTTTTAGATAGCAAATAAGTAAAAAAGGGCATCTATTTACCTGGGCAAGCTAGCATCAGAAGCTTTTGTGTTGGGATATATACTCTATATCAAGAAACTAAAAACTATGGACTAATTTTACAGAAGTCCCTATCAGTGTTTGGATCTCCCTTTTTTGTAGAGAGCTTACAGGCCGTTCGTGGTCCAAGGTCTCCCACAAATAAACGAATTTATATAAAGTCTTTATTGGGAAAATTTAGGAAATATCTATATTTGCGTTAGGTTTCGACTTTCTACGAGATATAAGCGAATATCTTGTTAGTAAAATGCGTTATATTACTTTTACTACGACAAAACAAACTCAGAAGCCTGACCACTAGCCTGAAAAAACGGATCTAAAGTCAATAAAAAAACGTAATCCTTTATAAGAGCACCGGATTATATAAAATGGACAAAATTCTTTCACAAACGTATCCATTCTCCGAGCTTAACTATTAGAGAAATCAGGGCTCCTTTCCTACAAACAAGTATCCTAAGGAACGGTACCTAGAAAGATCTTTGCAAGTGTACAATTGAAAACATTACAACTGAGTCTTTTTAGAGTACAGTTCAGACATTGAAAGACCCTAAAATCCAGTTTTTCTACCCATTTTTCACGCATTCTTATCGGTGAGGGGGCATCTAACAAAAGATCGACTTTTTAGGCTAGTTTCTTTCCTCTTTTGCAGCTTTCCTGTTAATGAAGTTGTATTTTTATTAAAGAAGTAAGCGCTATCGTCTAGATAAAAACTCTAGATACAAGAGTGTTTCATATATCAAATTCTGATTCTTATAAAGAAACCCTAAGTAGGGATTCTTCACTGGAATTCAGACTCAATAAAAAAAACTTTTCTTCTTAAATTACTCGTAAAAATACTGAAAGACTTGTCAAGTAAAAAATGAATATAAGGGATTTAGCCATAATTAGGATTGAGTCCGGCAAAGGCTTAAGTTCAACGTGTATTATCGTAAGTACTAGTCCGCCCCTTAAGAGTAAAGAGTAGAGTACTCTCTTAAATATCTCTCACTTTTACTAAGTAGTAAGAATAGGACAAAGTTTAACAACATAGCTATACTACCGGCGTATTGTCTCTTACAAAGAATGAATCTAGGCTTTCAAAGTTCTCGGATATCCTATGCCTTTCAACTTATTTTCTATAAATAGGCACCGCTTTTCGGGATTATACCTCTGGAAGAATTCAGCTACAGCCTAGAATTCACGTTTCTCAATTCAGCGCGGATGCGACTCTATTAACTACTGAAGTTTCTATATTAGACTTCTTTTGTTTTGGGCCATATCTAGATATAATATACGGACTCCCTCAAGTATCTGGGTTTCCTGATTGACTTTCCATCAGTCTGTAGAAAGTATTCAATAATCCTGCCTGTTTATAATTGTCATTATTTCTAAAATCGAGTTTCCTAGTGCTTAGCAAGTCCTAGGCCTCTCGGGCCGGGCTTTTTTATCAATACTTAAGTAGGACTTTTCATTATATAAGTGATTCTTTTGACTTGCCTCTTTTACTGATACTAACGAGTAAACTTGTCCGAACCGCCCTCGGAAGATTTTTAAGAGTCTTATTGTGCCTCGTAGGAAAACGGTTTGTATTGGAAGTATCCACAGTAGTGTAAAAAATGTATCTTGTGAAATGGGGAAGCCTTCTTTTTTGTAATTCTGCCTTTTGTTCTAACTTAGTTCTACTTTCTCAGCTCAGGATGACTCATAGTATTCAAACCTTTTCCTAAGGACTCTTTTATAGATCTGATATACCACTTGTTATAGAACTCTAGACCAGTTTAGTACCTTCTCGTTTAAGGAAAAGAGGTACTTAATGACAATCCTTCTTTAAAGAGACTCTCAGTCTCAGAACATCCCACTTCAATACCGGTTGTGAGATATAACCCACGTCTAAAAGTAAAAGAAAAAGCTTACTCTCTTTTTAGTGGTTAGAACAATTATACTGATTGCTGAGAAAAGCCGATAAGGTTTCGTATTAAGCCTAACTAGTCTACGGGTATATATAGTAATATGCGAAGTCAAAATACCCGATTGAATACCCCTCGAGAAGCTTTAAGCATGGTTTGGATACAAGGCGTATTCTCCCAAAACAAGTGGCCCAATAGAGGAAAAACCCCGGTAAAAGCCTGATCAAGACTCCTTTTTGTATTACTAAAATGACTAAGATTTCTTTCTAAGTTAGGTCTTGTAAGAGAAGTGAGACACCTAAAATGTTAATTAGCAATAGAGTCTTATATCATATAGAGAATGTCTACTTCTACTGTAGTAAATGGGTGCCTTGTAAAATAAAAATTGAGGGTCTTGTATATAATATTAGTCAAAGCCCGTATAAAAGAAGAGGATAAAATAATGAACCTTTAGGGCTCCCTTATATTATGCCTTTTATAACTTACTCTTTTAGTAATTCAGTACTTATTGAACTAGAGAATAGACCCTCCTAGAATAAGCAGTATTTTTCGATAAAAGTCAATAATAAATTACAAACATTAAGCCTCAACCAAGGTTCTAGAATTCGAATGGGACTCAGATACCCGGTATAAACAAGTCAGTCCTCCATAAGTATCTGGGTTGTAAATCTCTAAATAGCAAAAGTGTAGCACACAAGACCCAACTTTTTTTCTTGTGAATGCCCCGGCTTTTTACTTAACTTCTTTAAACATTCTCGTTATGCTGGGCTGGTTAGAATAAGGGGTATACTCCAAAGTCAAAGTCTTCGATAATTAAAGAAAGATTTAGGTATGAAAGGTATGAAAACTCCTTATTATATATATTTTGAAATTGGGTTCCTTATATGCTTATCAAAAGTTAGAAATCCAGCTCTTAATGTTATCCGCTTTCTGAAACAAAGGAGGAAAGGATGGCTACCTTTTTTGATTCTTATCTTATTTACGGATTCCCACATAGCTCTTTTATAGAACTCTCCCTCGAGCTGTAGTAAACAATCCTCCCCTTTTCGATCAATTAGTAGCTTAGAAAGTTTCAGTATTCATCTTTTGTTCCCTGTCAAAGAGTTTTATAGTAATCCACATCCAAGCTCCGAGTATAACATACCAAAGGGTCCGTTTTCTCTTTCTCGTTAGTGACTTAGTGCAACAAAGAAGGATCCCTGAATTGTCATCCGCTGAAAAGGGGCTTTTTAGTTTCTCCTGAGTCCCTTCAAAATGTTCCCAATTGAAGTACATTATTTTCTCTTACTAAGGTTTAGAGCAGCTCGATCTTGATCTTTATGTCTCTGTTTTTAGGGTATCCAAACAAATTAGCTCGAATTCAGTTCCTCACGTAAGTAGCTTAGTGCAAAAAATTCCACTTCTCCAAGGATCCTTAAAGCTCACTGACCCCCCCTTCCCAGCTCCCGAGAGAAATCCTTGTTATACTTTCTATCAAGTGGTTTCCCTTAAGTCCTTGTAATCTCTATTTTCTTTTTAGGTTTCTAGTCTAGTTTCTTTCCTTTTTAGCAGCTTGAGTTCTTGATCTCTGAAAATCCCTTTACCCCGAAGTACAAAGAGGAGAGCTTTCCTTTCATCTAAAATTTTCTAAGTCCCAGATACTAGAAAGACAGCTGTTAATGGAACTTCTTTTTATTAAATCTTTCCTTTTGAAGTATCAACATATGTAAAGAAGTGTTAGATGGATTACCGATTGTTAAGGTACATTCCCTTTTTGTTCTCTGTAGTTACTAGTATAGAGAGGAGTAAGCCCAAGAGAGATTGGAATTGGAAAACCTAGAAATTCCCTGGACTTATTGTAGCTACTGTATTTCTATATTATATATTCCTTACTTCATTTACTGCAAACAAACTCCTTACTTGGATACTCCTTAAACTCTCCTTAAACAAAAGGCTCCTCTTATAACCCGTAGCTAGTATGATGGTCTTACTCTTCTTTATTAGTATATTTAGTTAGTAATGGAATGGAGTATAATAGTTAGTATAGAGATTCTTGTTGTTAAAAGGATAACCCTCTTTTATTCTTTGTAGCTAACTGCATTTGTATCTTATGAACTAAGCCTGTCTTAGGAGCCTTGCCTCTAGCTATCTTCTTCATTAGGAGTCTGTCTTCTTGTAGCTGGTACTCTTCTTGCAGCTTGTACTACTTAATTGTAGCTAAGATATTACTCTTTATATGATAGTCTTTTGCTATCTATTATTAGTATTCCTATAGTAATAGTAATCCATAGTTCTTATAGTTATATTAGTAGTTCTATTACCCTATGAGTTTAGTTCTTATTAGATAGTTCTGGAGAGGAGTTGTCTACTTGTTGTTCCCCACTTTTGAGTCTAGTTAACTAAAGAAAGAGCTAATCCCTTCTCTAAAGGTAAGCAATTCCAAAGATATAGCGATGCAAAAAAAAATAGGTAAAATGTACAAAAAAACTGACTACACACTTAAACTAAAGATAAACCGATATTCTAGATAGTAACTTGAGCCCTTTTCTATTTAATCCTCAAGACCCCCTTTCTTAGTGAAAGTCTTTGGTATAAACTTCCTTTACCACAGGGGTACCTAAACGAGTGATAAATGCAAGAATTTCTCTAATAACTGGGGCACTGTTTGGTTTAGGATTCCTTATTCTTTAACATTTCTAAACAATATTACTAAGGTTATAGGGAGTAAAGTACTTCTTTTTAGAGACTTGTTCTGTTACCTAGTTTTTAAAGTTTTGAGGGAGTTTCCTTAAATAAAGAGTATTTTCCTAAAAGATAAAGCCGCCCATCGGGATTGACTCCGTATAAAAAGTTTTCCTTAATTAGAGGGGCATTAGGTTCAAAAAAAGATCTTGGAAAGGAGAAGCTTTCCTATTCTCTGCTTGTTTTGAATATTATCTGGTAAAGAAGATGAAAGCCCAGAGACCCCTTATTAGTTGTTACTGTTTTTGTGGTATTTTTTGAAGCATTCTTTAAAGGGTCAAGTAACTCAGCACTCTCTGCTGCCGGGTTCCTATCTAATTTGATCATAACGGGAACCCCGGTACTCGTGGTTAGCTAAGCACAGTTGTCTCATATAGTAAGTCTTGGCTTGATAATTCCCGATTCAATAAAGTGGAAATGGCCCCTTAATAGGTTAAGAATTCCTTTGAATAAAAGCATTATAAAAAATACAGAAATGGCTCTAGAAGAGGGAGGTCAATCATGAGTCATCCCTGATTCATATAAGTGACAGTGACGCGCAGGTTTCGAGGTTCGGGTTAGACTTGGAATTTACAGATATTTTGCTTAAGTATTTAGATTGAAATCAGGAAATACTATAAACGTAGCGAACCCATGGAATAAGTACCTATTTTAACTTCTAACTAGATGTCTACAAGGAATACTACAAAACCCCCAAAAGGATTGAAATTATACATTGAATCTTTCAAGAGTACCTAAAATCTCGAGGTCCCTTGTTCCAAAATTGATTGATATTGTGTAAAATTTGTATCATATTACAGATTTCAATAGAGGATTTTCTTCTATAAAAGCTAATGCCTTGAATTACTCTTTGATATCTTTCTTTCATTTCACGCGAGTAGATATATTACATTAGCTTATGTCATCCATCGAGCAAAATGACCTAGCACAATCCGGGGTTTGCCTTATATGAGGGTTATGACGGAAAGTTTATCTCAAAACCTGGGGCTTTATATGCTATAGTGTTTGACTCTATCCTCTTCCTGCTTGGCTAGAAGTAATCTCATAAATAGTATTTACTGCTTGGTACCCGCCTGCTTGTGCCCCTTGTGAGCCGCCTGAATAACCTGTATGATTCTACGGTTTTTTTTAGAAAAAAAAGCTCAGGGCTAAAGCATGAATCCTCCGTAACATATTGATTCTGTTGACTGCGTTGTTTTACTTGACTCTTTCCCTCTCATATTGACATGAGTAGTATTTATAGTGTTGTTCCGCTCTTCATGCCTTATAGGGCATTGTTATTGCTTTAGTTCTAGGTGTTGGTATTGCGTATAAATTGAGTCTTCCTTATTCTGTATTCTGTAGAAATTGACCCAGTCAATTTTACTTTTCTTGTTGAGTAAATCCAAGTGAAAAATAAACATAACTTAACAAAGCCCGCTTAACACCGATAACTGAAACGTTAGCCCCTACCTAGAACCCAGAAAGAAGGATCCTTTTTAATAAACCGAATTTCCCAAGGATTTCCTAACTCAATTTTGATCACTTTATAAGGAATTTGATTCAATAATAGGGATGAAACTGAAGCCTAAGCTTGGCTAAACCCTTTGTAGCCAAATATGCAAACAATCTCGCTACACCAAATGCTTTAAGAGTCTCTCGTGTAATACTAATATGGAAGCTACTTTAAAGCAGGGATCCTAGTTATAGACTTTTTCTTATAATATTCCTATTAAGCCTCCTAAAAAAACCCTATCTTTTTTACAAACAGATCTCTTTTTAAGAGCCCTGTCTATCCTTTGGGTAATATAAAGATGCGTACTTTCTTTAAGAAGATTCTCCTTATGGAACCCGTTTAAAGAGGGGACACATGCCTTTTACGGGGGCTTCAGATTATGAACTTACATCAACTAACACTTGTTTATTCTATAATTTCTCTTTCAACTTTCTACAAATGAGCCTGTAACTAATACGATATGACCTACTGAGAATCTCCTCTTGAATCAGGGGAGAGTGAATCGGTGTATAGATTAGCCGTATAGAAAAGGAATCCAATTTTCATTAATAGCAGAGCGGTTGATCCTTATATTTTTGAGTCTCTTAAAAATTTATAGTTATATACTGAAAATTTTTTACTTCATAAGAAACGGGACCATAAAGCACTAAAAAATTCCTTTCTCTATAATAAGGTTTATTCTTTTGCTTCTGTAGATGGATTGAGAGAGAGTATTTAGTGTCAAGCCGGTATGAGAATTGAAACATGACTCCCTAACTTCTCTTCTTGATGTGATTTATGTATTCCGTCTATTTTGAATTAATATTCGAAAAAAACAAAGGCATTTTGTAGTTTTAGAATGCTTAGACCTACAAAGTGGAGAAATATAGTGGACATCACAATTAATAAGATTACATAAAACATAGGAAAGATTTCTTGTTTTTGCTTAAAAGTGTTCCTATTAACTAAATTTCGTGCTATTCCTACTTATCCGTCCAGGGTTTTGTGCTATTAGGGGTTCTTAAATAGCAGAGTTAGACAACGCTTTGTAAAGATATATATAATTAGAGTCTTCCCTTTAATATGGGCAAAAGGCTCCATATACCTTATTTATATTTGAGTAATAGACATACTACAGTATCCAGAGATAGGAGAGTTAATAAAAGGAGGCTCTAAAAAGACGCACTAAAATCCATTTCTTTCTAGAAATACCTAGCTACTTAAATGATAAACCCAGAGCCTTGAAGACTTATTTCCAGAACTGATCCAAATAATACCTATAATACAGTTACGCAATAACCTCCCTTTTTGACGAGCCATTTCCTATGCAATAATGTAATAGTTAAGCATAGTAGATGGAGTTTGAATAGTTACCAGGTCTTGCTTTTTGCGACTCCATTGATAATAAGAAAAAGGGCTTAGTCTACTATTCATTACCCAAGTGGACAACTTTAGGCTTCTATTAAAAAGGGGGTATCCCATTAGCTTTTGTAGTATGAGATCGTGAAGTAACCTCAAATTCTAAAAGTTAGTAAACTCAGAAATTCTCGGCCTGTACAAGAATCTTATCCTAAGCTATATTTCATATTTAAAAACAAAAAAGCTATCTCCTGTCAGTCTTTTCCATGCGGGTGCCTAGGGCCTTAAGCGCCTTCTTGTTAAACAACTTCGTAATATACTGTATACTGGGAATTCACCAAGGAAAGCTCTTCCAAGTATCTAATTAATGAGATTTCCTACTATAATATATAAAATATATAAAAGGAATGAAAGGGTTTTCGACAGGAATAGGGGGTATGTACACCTTATTACTAGGAATCTTATAACACTAGGAATTTGGTACTTGTAATAATCTTTTTTGGTAGAAATAAAACTCACAGTCGTATCCTAATAAATAGAAGGATCGATCCATAAGCACAAATTATATACTGATATAAAAAAGCTCGGTAAGTAAATGTAAAGTAAAAACCAACTAATTCCTCAGTTAAAGCACTTGGGGTATCTACCTAAACAAGATGGATCCGCGCTTTTGTCATATAAATTTGTATCAAACTTTCCAGAAATAACAACCCAGACTGACACTCTTTTTTACTTGCGTATTCCTATAAAATCGGGGGAGCTACCCTTAGAAGACTACCTTTATTACCAGATTCCTTAGTTGGTTGGGTATTGCACCAAGAACACTAAAACTATTAGGGAAAAGCACTTTCCCCGTGGGAGTCCAATAATTATAGTATAAGTTTCCGGAAACTGGGTAAGATTATAAGAAAGAGATTAATCTAAAAAAAAGGGAAGAGCTTTTTAAGAAGAATTCGAAACACATAAATGAGTGCCTTGTTCTTGAGACGTACCTACAGGTTGATTTTACTTCTCCAAACCCCGATGTAGAGAATTGCGAATACAAAATGAAGGATTCTTTTCAGATTGACTTAGATTTGATCCAGAAAAATATTATACTAAAGCCCCGCTTCTTCAAAAGAACCGAAAAAGTAAGTAATTCCTTTAAACAGCTGAGTAACTCTTTCCTTTCCTTTAAGGATGAAACCTTTAGCTGGCATTTCCAATCCATATTCAGGGTTCTGCTGTATTAGAACTCATTTAGGGATTTCTAATTGAAAAACTCTCTTCAGGTGTCTTCTATTTTCAGTCATAGAACTACTTCAATAATACTGACTTTCATTTGGATATGCTCTCAAAAAGTTATATGAGTTTCATTGAGCGGACAATTATTCGAAAAGTAATTCAAAGTGGGTAGTTCTTGTTCTAATGTAGTAGAGCAATTTATGCCCAGTTAATACAAGCTACTCGGTAAAGTTCGCTTTCAAACTAAATCCAGGTTTTGTTAAGTATATACTTAAAATACGAAAAAACTTTACTGAGATATATGGATAACCCCTAAAACTACTTACACATGGAGTCAGAATATACCTCACGAGAATATTGAACATCCGTCCTTAGCTTGCTAACGCTATTAAAGGAGAATCGTGTATTGGTGCGAGTATAATCTAACTTGGTTTACTATCAATTACTTACAACATTATTTGAGCGAAAGGTGGCTTGCCTAGGAAATTGGTATTCATTTTTTTATGGATTTGTGGACTATTCTTTTTCTTATGTAATTAGGTTCAATTCATCGGGTATACATAATTGGGATACTCCTAGTTATTCCAGTGATGAGCAAAAACCTTAACCAAAGCAAAAGTTTGTTCGTTTGTAAGCCCTATCCAGCCAGGTCAGGTAGAAAAAAGGGTAATATATAGCTACCCGGGGATAATAGAAGTTTGACCTTAGTTTTTGGTACGGATGCCCTAGAAAAACCAACCCTTAATGAATGTCAAATTATTAGGACCTTGAGTTCATATGCAGCTTTTAGAATCTCCTGTCCTAGCTTAAAATCTTATTGTTGACAAGTTTTTTCTAATTATAAAAGGGCAAAAAAGATCCTAGAAGGTCCTGTAGTACTTGAACCCACGGCCTGATAAGACTGCCCTGTTCTACCAGGATTACTTATAAATGAAGTTTCTCCATCCATATATATTAGGAAGTTTGCTTTTTTGGGGGAGATCTTAATCCCAAGGAGTACTTATAAAGGTAAAAGACTCCGGTATACAAAGGATTCAAAGTGAATAGATATCCCTTACTTCACAGAAAAACTATTAAGGTAGTCTACAAAATACACTTCCATGATTAAAGGTAGGGGGTTTTCTTTACTAAACTTCCTAGGATACTGATAGAGAGTAACAAAGACAGTCAATAAGGTAATACAATGATATATCCTATACTTCATAATGAGATAGGGAATACAATGTCTATAGGTTACAACAAGAAGCCCCGTATCCCCAGCTAAACTTTCCCTTTTATTGTCGATGTAAAAGTAAGATAACAATGAGATATTTTACCCAAAGTGTATAGACAAATAATTGAAGGTTAAATAAAAGAGTTTCCGATGACTGAGAAGTGAAGTTATATCTTTTAGACAATCTTGTGTGAACGCCCTTTAAGAGGGACCCTTTATATCTCGTCTTTTGATGAAGACTCAAAGAGGTCTAACTCTTAACTCTAAAGGCTCAAAAAAAAAAGGTTACTTAGTAATAGGCTACCGGAATTCAATAGGAAACCCAAGTGAAGGCTATTCCCTACAGAAGCTTATTTTGAATAAATAAGAAATATCGTACTAACTTACAAAATTATCGACACAGGTACACCGGAGTTGGACGAAGACAGACTATAAATAAAAGCTAAAAATCCTTTTATTACTCGGTAAAATGTCGAAAAATAAATAGAAACTAACTCTCTAGGAACTCCTTACTCTAGTTAATGTGAGTTACTTATCTTATTAATAAACTCTAACTTTTCTCCTATTAGAAGTTACAGATTAATACAAAAACTTGAGACAAGTTTACTTTACTTGCTAAGGCCTATCCTATCATATATTGGTAACTTACTCTTAAAGGCAGTTCTTAGCTTCAGGAAATAACTAGAGTTATTATAGCAATTCATAGATATCACAAGATTACAGCTTACTACTTCTATAAAAAAATAGAACTCTACTCGTATAAGTATACGAGCGCTTTATCAACAAAAAATAAGAGAAGACAAACTATCGAAAGTAACCTATAAGTTTTAACACCTATATAATGATGATATAAAAAAAATTTAGTTTAGCAGAAGATTTGAGTTTGTCTTCCGCTGAAGCTCCTGGTTAGAGCATTCGCTTAATTGACTCGCGAGCATAGGTTCAACCCGCGTGCTTATTAACCAACTTATTTAAAAATTGCAGCGCTATTCCTTTGTTTTAATTTTAAGCTGAACAAGCCTCTTCTTTTTATTTGTATGTCTTATTCCTTAATTCGTCTTAATAAGTTTACAAGATGGAATTCCCCATAAAATATATAATTCTAAGACTTTTTACAATGTAGCTGTAGATTAACTATCACTATACTGTTTGTTATACTTACTAAAGCCTTTCATTAGATGCCAAGCTTCAATAAGAGATCTATCAGAGCCCATATTAGCCACTACTCCTACTCTAGTCTAAAGCAAGGATGACTTATTTAATTACATACATAGTTATCCATATTAGAATTAGAATATATAAGTATAGAGATAGAGAAAGTTATGAGGGAAGAGACAAAATGCTAAATAATACTAGATAGGTTGGAGCAAAGAACTGATGAGACACAAGTCAGTGGTTCGAATGCTGTTATCCCAAAGGCAGTAGTAACAAAATACATTTTTACGTACTTCTGGAATACGGGAGTCTAATATAAGAGTTTTCAAACTAAATCTTGATATTCCGCTTGATCTTTTACTAGTCTCATTTCTTTTTCAACACAAATCTTGGATTCTCTAAGTCTACACCGACTTCCCTTATGTATAACACTAATGATACGATCGCCTATTGAGTGAAAGCGAGACATTCTTACTTAGCAAGCCCCAAAGTGATAATACGCATAGGAATACAAGGTCTATCTTAGTGCTACCTGAGCTGAAAATCCTCCGTGTTATAAAAGAGAAATTGACTATAATTGGACTTGAGTCTTCACATCTCGATCAAAAAGAAACACTGTACGCATTAAAGGAAGCTAATACAAATAGAGTTTTTGTCATACATTGTAGCAAAAGTTGGCTTTTTAATCACTTAAATACAAAGTACCCCAAACAAAAATAAGAATAAGTACCCTGAATATCCCAATTTCGTTTCTTAGTTTGTCTTGATTATACACCAGGTCTAATATAGGAACTGCTGAATAAGTAGAGAATTTTATTTACCATTGGTTTTTTGACAAAGTTTAGTTATAGTATCTTTAATCGACGAATAAAGAGAATAGGAGCACTCGAGAGCTAAAGTTTCCCTTTTCATAGTATGCCAGGATTCCCCATCCTATAAATGTGGACTAGTAAAAAAGCACCTTCAAAGCTTTCGCTTTTACACAATACGGGATTCCAGTCTAAAGATACTGAAAATTTCTTCCTAATATCTACACTAACGACTAAAAAAGTGTCCTAACCTAACCTAAACTCATTTTAAGGGGTAGTTTGAAACCGGCAAGACTCAAAAACTGCAGGGCTTAGTGGTAATATCAAAACATAGGGTAGTTGTAGAGAGTTGTTTATGCTCAAAGGAGGAATTTTGTAATAATAAGATGTATTGTGGTTTTCCTCAATTCAAGGAAAAATCCTTAAACCCCTAGACAGAGATGCTAATTTCGAGTCAATGAAAAACGGGATTCTTTCTTAAAGTCTGATTAAGGGACTCTGCTAGAAACCGCTAACTATACCGATCGTGTGTGTGTAAGATTCCTTGTTTACTTTGAAAAGCTTTTATAAAATGAATTCAAGTAACCCACAATACAAAGGTAAAGCTCCGTTTTAAAGGCGGGTAACCTCGCAGTACTAGAAAATGAAAACTAAGCACGTAAAGAAAAACTACTTACTTCCTCGCGGAAACTTAGTAAAGTGAAAAGTTGAATACTAAGTGTGAAAAGAGCTATTTCAAAACCCAACCCCTTTTAGTATTACATTTGCTCAGTTCAGACTAGTCCAATTTGTACCTTAACTTTAGCTTTTTTATTTTCGCCTCTTGGAATAACGTCGGGGTTATATATAACTGTTGTAATATCCTATCAAACTTTATATTTCGAAAAAGAAGAACAACCCATATAGACTATAGACTATTTATACCTATTACATTACTATGACCATAATAGATAATAGAATACTAATAAATATATATATATAATACAATCTAAACTATATTACAACTATAATAAGTACTATACTAATACATATAAGTAAGACAAGGAATACAAAAACTACACTAACTACAAAGAGAATAATAATAATAACAAATACAGGGAAGGCAGTAACTACAAAGACAATAAAACATTCTAAAAGCTCTATTAACTCTTCTAGCCCCTCTAGCTAATAAAACAAGGCAACAACAACTAATAAGCAACAAAAGAAATCTAAAACAACAGAAGAAGAATAAGAACTTATTACTTAAACAAAAATAAGTATATAAGCCAGGAAAGACAATACACTCTATTGGTTTCAAACCTATTACCATATAGAATACTAAAGAAACTAACTATATAAATAATAAGAGTACTTTCAAAACAATAAGACATACAAGTTACAAGAACAAGCATAAGAATCTCTTTAGGGCGCCCCTCCTCTTCCTTCTCCGTCTAAAACAAGTAATTCTAAGTCAAGTAAGAAGGAAGCAACAAGTCAAACAATTACAACAAAGAAATAGAAAGCAAAGAATTAGGATAAGAAGTTGATGTTATAGTGTAGTTTATACATACGTATTCAAATAACTATCTGGTTAGTTAACCTTCCTCCGTTACACTTCAGTCGGTAAGAGATAGAATAATTGAACTACTAAGACCGTCTACTCCCTAGCGATAAAGACAGAGGACAAGAGTAACATAGCTTAGTTAGAACTAGAACAACAATATAAGTAACTATAGTAAGCTTTACAGAGAATACAAGGAATTCAATAGCTACAGAAGAAGCAACAGGAACAACCCTACATTTGGCCAAACAAGCAGCATAGGGGAATCTCTATCTACCCTTCTCTTCCTGCTAGAACTCCTCCTAATAGTCTAATAGTAACTCCAAAACACACTGAGTAATTTCCCTTAATTAGAAAGAACCTATAAAAATTTTCTATTCTAACCTGCGACCCTTGACTCAAAGGGCATCTTGTTAGGTGCCCCCTCACCGAGAGACTTGTGAAAGAAATTTCGGAGAAGTGGAATGAACGAAGCTACAAGGAGAAGATGAATCGAAAAAACATAGGTAAGGTAACGAATCGAATAGAAAACCCGCCAACCTTTTGGCAGGAACGTACATTATGAATTAGAGCTTTTGTTCATTCTTTTGTTTTAGTAAGAATACAGGATTACAAATCGAAGCTAGCCAAGGAACTTACGCGAATCCGCGCTTTGTGTGGGTTGACTCAACATTCCAAAAGTCTATGTGAAAAAGAGCTCTACATATGTTGAGTTGAGTGTGATTCTTCATATAGAACTTACCCATTCCTAAAGTATAAACGAGGAAAGTTATATGCCATTGAAAAGAGAATCTTATATACAAGTAAGCGAGGGGTTATAGAATCCTTTATCCTGGATTTGTGTTACCCGCCAAAAAAACTCTTAAAAAAAGGGAGCCCTAAGCTAAGAACCTTTAGTAGGATAGGCTAGTAGGATAGGCTGGATAGACTGGAATCTTGTTTGTTCTAATAAATGCTGCTACTTAGTAGCTATTTATGTTACTTACTAAAATTTGTATAGATATTATAAGATAGCTGTAATTGTTAAGTAAGGATAATCCTAGGAGTAGATAAACTTAATCGATAACGAGTAAGTCCTTTTTAGCTAGTAACTAGGGGGTTAGGGCAAAAGAAGTAGTATTCTAAATAGACTAACTTACACTTTGAAAACCAGAAAAAAGGAAAATACTTTACTTTCAAATGCTGAAATTCTGTAAGCTATTTAACACCCAATTTATTTTCTATAATTCCTTACTTTGTTTAATTGTTAAATGAGCCCTTGGACCCTTAACGAATTAACTATATGGTTGGTTCAGAATTCCCTCTATCTGTACTATAAGGTCTGTAAGAAAAGACTGCTGCATCCCTTATAGATAGGAAAACCTTTGACTTGTGCGGGAATCCTAAAGACTACTCCCAGCCCAGGGACTTGTTAAAACTGAAACCTGTAACAAAAAAAAACAAATAAGTAAGAAAGCTTTTCCTCAGCCAAACTCTTACCAAAAAAGAATATGCTAAGAAAGGGACTCCGTTGTTACTATCTAGCTCTGCTGTCAGGTACCCTTTAATGATACATTTGACTTGGAAACAGGGGTCTTTCCAGGATTTCACTCCTTAAAGTCCCGGAACTTTTATAGTTTCAAATTCCTTATAAATAATTGTACTTTTTGGATCAGAGGAAGAGAAAGAATTCCCCCTTTTTTAATAATTGAAGAATAAGTATAAGTAAAGTCTTTCGAACAACTAGAATATAAATGAATAAGGATACCCAAAGCTACAATTCTCCTACTAGTTTAAGTTACTTATTACAGGTTCTTAGTCTCTAAAACAAATATAGCTGCTTGCCAAAGAATACAAATCCATTAGCTACAATTATCTGTTATGCCCTTGCTATCCCAGAACATGGAACTCCTTTACCGTCTATTAAGGAAATAAATCAGTTTAGGTATCCGGCTATTACAAAGACATTTGACCTTTTATCGGAATCTTATTAAATATTCACTAAAAACAGGATACTCTGAAATCTCCTCTTATAATTTAGAAAGTATGGGAATATCAAGCACCAGAATTAGTTAAATGATGTCCGGTTAGGGGAGAAGAAGTTTGCCTTGGTAAAGTACTCTCTAACAGAAATTCTTATGTATCTATCTTAAACTAGAGAATCCGTTTCCATTAGCAATTTCCTGCGGAGCCTTAGCAACATCCTGTCTCTGAGCCGGCTTACACTCTAGCATCAAGATAAATTGGTATTACACCTGTAGAACAGAACTCCTAGTAAGATAAAATCCCTAAATTCAGTTACTTACAATATGATAGAACAAGAGCTCCTAAATCTGTTATCCTCAGAGAGCTACAAGAATACATTCCTTTCCATGAATACATTCCATTAAGACTTAGGATTAACACTTTTGCCTGCTCATAGACTTACAAGCTACAGATTACACAGAGGCTTAGAGTTGGGTTCTCAAGAAGAAGTTGGTGTATCCTGTCAAGAAGAGAATTGACCTCCACTATTATAGAATAGAGTATTTCATAGGTGTGTTCCTAGCTTCCAAAAACAGAAAAGAGAGGTTTATGTTATCTATTTGCTATTCCAGAACATTGTATTAACTCCTAATTTCAGGTTTGAACACAAGAATATTAGGGATTCAATAAGTAAGTATCCGGTTTTCTCCTACCTAGGAATCTCAAATTTCCAATACCTGGAATACAAAATCTAAAACTGCTAAACCAGCTATATCGGATCAGTACTTTCGAGCTCCAGCTACAACAAATAAATCAGTGTACAGCACAGCTAGCCTCTTTCTTCTCTATAAAGAAGTTACTTGCCGAAGTACTTACAATTTGACCGGGGGAGTATCTACACGCGGAATACTATAGGCTGTTGGGTTTAGCTCCTCCACTCAAACAGGAATAATAGCCCCTTATTTACGAACATTTGATAGAAATCCCTTACTTAACTTAATAAGCGGAACTGAAAGAACACCTTGTTTTAAAAGATCACCCCTTAATGCAACTTTTATATGTTTTATCTAGAGTTTACTATCTGCTTTTCATATTATGTCTTATTAGAAAAGTAGGATTTCCTGTCCTAGTCCCCTCCTGGTATTCAGGTATGATCTTTTTTATACCTGATATAAGATAGTTGTTAATGTAAAGTTTATAGCCAGCTACTAATATGAGTTCCTCGTCAATCTTGATCCTGCAGCACTTGAACCTCTAAATTCAATCTGATTGTAGCTGCGTTTAATAAACTAAACTTTGAGTAACAGATTAAGCCAGGAAATCCTAAAAAACAATAATAATTGAAAGCTTTGAGCAAACCTTCTCTATAAAATATTCAGAGGTCAAAGGAAAGCAAGAAAATCACAGGAACGTGAAATAAGAGGCTAGACAAGATCTATAGCTTTTCCACATTACTAAGCTACAACAGAATACCGAAGTTCTTAGGTCTGGTTTGAAAGGTAATTAACGAAGCTTGATAGATAGCGTAATTTTTGTACCATACTTTTCTTGTTATGGATGCTCAAAAGGGCTTTGTTCAGATCTACAATTCAAGTTATGAAATCTCCTTATAAGGAATCCATCTCTATGTCCCAGAGCCTTCTTCCTCGAAAGCTTAGTTGAAACTTGCATTCTTAAAATCCCCAATCCATTTACTTCCCTATTTAGATAATTCCTGTGTAAATTAAGTTCTAGGAGAATTCCTGAAAGAAGTAAGGACTTCCTCCTATATTCCACCAGATACAGAACTGAAGAAAAAGAACTTACGGGACTCCCTCTTAGGATATCTACCCCTTTATGGTAAAACTTCCTTTAGTTATAAGCCTCTCTCTGATTCTAAACGATAGTTTTAGAAAATACCTTGAAAAGGAGATTTGAACTCGTGCTTTCCCGGTCTGAAGTAGGGTGTTTTAACTTCAATAAAGTACATAACTTATAGACAACTCTTAAAGTAAGATTTCCCTTAGTAACTTACTTCTTATTTGATTTTTTTCATTATTCCCCTGTTTGTTTTGGTGGTTTTGTAGCCTAACTCAACCTCTTAGCTGCACTCTTCTTAACTTTCCTTTGCCCATGCATGAAACTACTAACCCTACTCGAACTTCCTAAATACAAACCTAAAACTAAATAGGAACCTAGGACACCCTAACTCCTCCTTTCTACTTCCTTCTGGACTTTATACTCTTAACTTATAAAACTAGATCAGAAAGACAAGAAAAAAGCCTTACACTTTCCATTTACATTTTACCAGGATTGGAAACAGGAGAATCAATAATAATGATTATTACACATTTTAGTAACAACTTTCCATAAACCATTGAAAAAGTACTCAGTACAACAAATCTGGATTATTACAAAAATATCAAAACCCATTGTACGACCGTTTCCTTGCGTTAAAACATGAATTAGTATGCCTCGTAAAGTTTGTTTTACATTAGAAGTCTTTTCAGTCGATATTTCTTATGTTTTTTCCTATTTGCTTTTTTCTCAAACTTCCTTACTTAGAAAATGCCCGTCTAGTTAAGCTAATCTCTAAGAAGAATCCTGACATGACAAGAAGAAAGGAAAGACTTCGTTTAAAATACCAGATTAAGGAATCCTATCAAGTTGAGTCACTCAATAGAGAAATTTGTAAAAAGCCAGCCTTAACATAAGCTAAAATAAGACAGAATACAGGGAAATACAAGGGTTTCTAATCCCATAAATATTTACTGACTTTCTTCTAACTCTTATTCATACCTACACTCTTAGCTAAAATCTGTATCATAGCTTTCTTAATGACTATACATGACTATACCTTCCTTCTCAATTACTCATTCTTAGATTTGTTAGAAGTTATTACTTAGAATCCTGTACTACCTACTCCTAAGATTTTGTACGAGATTCATTCCTAATTGTTATGGTTCTCTGTAGCTATTGTACCTACTGTATTAGATAGTCAGTTTAGTAGTTATAGTATTCTTATATTAGTATTTACACTTGGATAGATCAATAAAGATGTACTATTTAGGAACGGAAAGTCTTTATTCAACCTAAGAAAAAGAAATTTCTTTCCCCATCTCTTTAAAGTTTAGTTTCAGTCTTAAAAGGATTCTAGTTTTTGAAACAAGGTGTCTAGTATGTTCACATTAGTCAAAAGTTGCCGAAATGGATATATTATACTAAAAAGTGGAGCTTCTTTTTTAGGAATTCGGAATGGAATTTAGAACTAGGAATATACTTTTACAGTTAGAGTCTCGAGTTTTTCAAGAGGTATGGATGTTTCAATACGAAAACGCTGAGGAGTCACATCATGTCTAGCAAATTCAGGTAAGAGAATAGGTAATTGAGTCTTCTTAAGCTTTCAGTCTAACTTTTGTCCGGAATAGAGAGGGGGGATATGTCTCCAACCTAGTTCCCTTATTAATATAAGAGCTCCTTGTTACTAAATCAGAATTGTTTTTCTTTAGTCAAAGTAAGCTAACGAGGAGGGGCTTTAGCTCAGTGTACTTAATAAGGAGATTTTGTTCTCAAAAGTAGTCATTAGAAATTCTTTAGTTGCTATTGATAGGAATTCTACTTAATAGCAAAAAGAAGCCCGCTAAGAAAGGTAAAAGACACGTTCTAAAAGGCGAAGCTTGTTTGACTTGAGGAGTTTTGGGGTTTAGGAAGTCAGAATTGCTTGAGTGTTGCTTAGTTACCTTTTTCTGTTAAAAAGTTCGATCTATACAAGGACAAAAGGTGGTCACGACCGGTTGATAGAAGGGATACTACAATTACAACATACATACATACATAGAATTGATTTACTTTTTATTAGAAAGCTGCTGAAAGAGAGAGCTTGTTTTGTGGGTGTATAACTCAGTTAGTAGAGCATTATAAGATGAACCTGAGGGCCGCGGGTTCAAGTCTGTTTATTACTAATATTTTAGAAAGAACTCTGAGAAGTGGCTAGAATTCATAGCTTATAAGCTTCAAAATATGCAAAAGGAAAAGGGTTTGAATCTGTTATATCTTAAATCCCGTAGACCTCTTGGTTAGTACTTTAACTATAGGTTTTGAAAAGTCTGTTCTATCCGTGTAAGAACAGTATCTTTTATGAGTTCATTTCTCTGGCTTATATTTAGTATTTTTTGAGCTGTAAATCCTATTAAGTCTTTAGTTTCACTTTGCTTTTCATTTTATGTTGAAAGGGTTTTAGAAAAATCTGTATCACTAACTCAAAAAACTCGTAAGAACCTTGAATTAAACAAGTAAAGTCCTTGGTAAAGCATAAAATTGATAGGAGTCTTCCTTGACTTTAGTGGCCTGTAACTCCTTTTTTACTTCAACAAATAATCGCTGCGACTAACCCTGTGTTCAAACATGTAGCATATAAAGTTAAGAAAATTGTCTTTATAAAGGACTCTCTTCAACAAGGTAAAAAGAAAACAACAAATAGTACTGTTTTAGGTCGCAAATGACCCCGTGGTAAAGCAACTGATATTGATATTGGAATGCAGGGGTTTCATTCTAATTGTAACAAAATATCTTATTATTTATTGAGACACCACAGTGAATCCTTCTATAAAGCGATCCAGTACGACTTGTTGGACCTATGGCCGTTTAGTTAAAAGCCACTTTTCTATCCTCTCTCGCTCTGATGTTCTTGTCCTATAGATTTAGAAGATTCAGAACGCAAAGGATTCTTTTCTGATATACAATATACACCTGGAGCCGCTACAGGATTAAACAAGTACTAGGAACCTCTTTTCCTTTTTAGAAGTTTGTAGTACTCAAATCTGCCCTTTAGATATCTTGATTTATATTGGAAAACCGGTAATGAGGGTTTGATAATCCCAGATAGCTAGTGAATACCCTTATTTGCATTTGTTTGCCCTTACCGATCCAAAATTGACCTGATTTACGTCTTTATATCTCATTTTTTGTGTTTCTCTTTTATTCTATATAGAAAGAATCCGGAAACTTATAGGTTTATTACTTATAGTAAACTAAAGTTCTTTCCTAACATGAGAGTATACTTTTATCCGTATGTTCGCCAGATTCCAATAGGATTCCGTAGTTTCGGAAGCTTCTATTTTAAGTTCCCCTTTCTTTAAAAAAGTAGGAGGACCCTTTAGTCTTAGTTTTAGCTCTGCAAAAGTAAATTGAATTTAAGGAATTTCCCTGTAGATCTTCTCTTCCTAGAGACTACCCTTCGCATTTTATAGATTCTTTTCAGCGGCTCTCTAAAATCAGATTTATCATAATGCTTTAAAAATCTTGTCAAACCTATTGCCCCCGCTCAAAAGCGCATAGGAAAGGAAGTAAGAACTAGTAATTGAAGGCTGTTGAACCCGCTGCCGTTAGGTTAAAAGCCCAATGTTATACCGACTGAGCTATTGAGGATGACGACTAATAGGGACTATACTTTCTGTATACGCTGTTCATTCATTTAAGATATTTTGAGGAAGGTTTTTCTAGTTCTATTTTTGTTTTAAAAACCGAAATAGAAAGCGGACTTTTTTGTCATTAAATAGAGTTCGGATACACCCTTAAAGAGAACCCCAAAAGTACCGGTTTAATCAAATGAGTATTCTAGTGACTTAGTCTTCCGATCGGGGGTGGAGGTCTGGGCAAGGCAAAAGGATAATTGAATAACTCAGCCTCTTTTTTAATAAAGTACGCAGTTATTGTTAAGAAATTCCGTATACTAAACATTTTCAATCGATACTTCATGATATTTTACTAAGACACATAACAGAACTTATTCTCTTTAAACTTTCATTTAAACTTGCTAAACTGAAACACTTGGTAATTCTGGATCTGTAAAATGGATTGAGTCCTATTTGAACTCTTCAAAAAGAAGTCTGATTTATTGAAAAATTGAACTAAGATTGACCTTGCCTTAATAGGTATAGGATCCGTGTGAATTTTATCCGCCTCAGGCAAGTTTGGTAGAATTCCTTGTTGATAAAGACTCAAAATTAAGTAACATTACAAGATTTTTTTCTACAAAGAATATTAATAAAAGGAAAAGGGACCCTTTTTACGTACGACTTTATATATTTAAGAAGCCCTTAGACCCGCAAAAAACTGAGCCCTTGGTTTGTGTCCGGTATTTTGTAATTTAGGATAAGCAATTTTATGCACAAAAACGGAAGAAAAGAGGGGTGCTATAGCGTAAGGTTTTGTGCACAAGTAATACTGATCTTGTACATACAAACAGGGTCTTTTGTATAGTTAGGGGATGCATACAGAAAGAAATAGAGTATTAAACTTCTCCGTATGGTTTCAAAATGGATTTTACAAAACAGTCCTACTCATATTAAGGCTAACTCCTAGGTGGTCATAGTCAATTTATCAGACAAATCCAATAATGTTTTTAGGGGTTTTCTTTTTGTATCTATTTGAGAAGAGTTTAGGGTTTGTTAAAGTAAAGCTGGCAGCGTTTATACCCAGTATCCGTGGCTCCAGTCAGGTATAACTTCTATTGTGGCCGGAGTCTCCTCTTCTTGCGAAAAATATATCCTTAATTAAAGAAAAGCTTTCACGCGTTTCCATTCTAGCTAAATGACTCTCACTTTTCTGATCCAGGATGGGGCAAGACTCTCTTTGCAGCCTATTCTAAATTTCTTTCTTAACCTCTAAATCTAAATAGACATTTCCTACAATAGAATGCAGTTTTGCTTCTGTTTGTGTATTAAAACATCTTTCGCTGCTTATATTTAAAAAGTTGGGTTTGCCATTTTAAGGGACTCTCTGTATCTACCATTAAAAGTAATCTCTTGTTAGTAATATTAATATAAGATGGCATCCGTTGTAAATACCTTATAAGTCACTACCCGTTTAAAAATGAGAAAGAGTTTAAGAATTCTAGGTTAGCGTACTTAATTTGTTGTAAGGAAGCTTTTTCGAAGTTAGCTTTTGTTAAAAACAAGTGTAAATAATGAAAAATAAGGAAGAGGCGTACCCAGTTGATACAGATCCTAGTCATTTCGTAGGGATCCGGATATAGAATTGTAACACTAGTTAAAAGGGGTCAAATGCCGGATTAACAAAGAAGGGTATCTGCACTATACAAGGGTTCTCTTACAAGTACGCTGAATAAACATATCGCTTAACAATAGGTAGTGCAAGGATGGTAGAAGTATATAATATTCTCAGGATAAAGAGGAAAGACATTTCTGTTACTCTTTAATTACTCCTATAGCATTAAAGTGTAGACTAGCTAATGTAGTAAGAACACCTTGATTATCTTAAGTCAGATAGGAAAAAATCTATCTATCGAGATTTACATTAAAGTTAAGTGGAGTGTTCTGTCTAGAGAGAGGGAGCTCTTATAGACTTTTGCAAGTAGAAGCGTAGTAGGTTCGTTAAAATGATCTAGGTTATAAGGACTTCCCAATGGTGTGGGTAATGGGAAATTCTTCTTTGCGTAGCGTAGAAATGGGTGCTTAGTTATATACGGGTCAACGCTAAGTAGTTCTTAGGATAATGCTTAGTATTTTCAAAACGAGTAAAAAGTCTATAATAGCAGAATATTAAACTGAAAGCTATCAAAAATTCGTCTGACTGGGATAATGTCTATCAATATTAGTCATTTCTTTTATGGGATATACTTTACAACTTATCAGGAGTTCCTTAGAAAACTGGGGAACCCTTACCTGAAGCTGCTTATATTAATGACAAACCTATAATTGGCTAATCTAGTACTAAAGAAAGGTCAACCTCGGTAAACTGATATAAGCAGTATTTGAAGCAGTAAAATCCCTCAGAAGTATAAAGGGGAGTTTAAAAATAACTGCGGTTTTAATAAGGTTCTAGAGTAACCCCCCTTTAAAGCCAAAAATAAGAATATCCGTTATACAAGGAGTCCTCTAGCTCGGGATTCTCCTACGTCTTAATAATTCTTATAATTAGAACTTTTATTCGAGTCATTTTCTGGATCACAACAAGTCATTCCTTTGGTATTGTAAATACTAAAGGTCTTGTCTATAAACACGGTGTTTGGCAAAGCTATAAAGCTATAAATTTAGCTAGTAAAGTATTTCCAAGGGGCTTTAAAAGTAAGTAATTTAAGGGTTCCAAACTCGACTCGAAGTTCTAAAAATAGGGTTTCCTTAACTTTTATGGCGAAACATTAGAGACTTAATTTATAAATACAGCTATTGGGTGCCTTTTGATTCAATGCGAGAAGAAAAAGAAAACGGAAATCCATAACATAAAAGAACAATCTATAAGACTAATATCAACCGGGAAAGTCATTTCCTTTTTCAAAAAGAGAAGAATGTAGTCCTCCATCCGCCCATTGCCTTTAGCAATCAAATTAAGAAGTTCCTTGTTGTAATCCAGATAGGAAAAGCGTAAACCAAGGGATTTCCGCTCGAGACTCTCTTTTGGGGGATGAAGGAATTTATATTATTATAAGGGGTTTCTCTTTATAAGGCTGGTAAATTTCTATAGGAGAGTTTGTTGATATAGAGTCAGTGGAAGTCCTTAGTGCAGCAGGAACATAGGTTTTGTCTAATAAGGATTTGATTAGAAACTGATTCTTAATGTAATAGAATTCCTTTAGGAAATTTAAATGTAATAGGAACCGGGGCAGGTTCATAGCTAGCTCACAAAGAATTGGGTTAGAAATTACGCTCGGTAGGGATAAAAGGGATCACTTTGAAGGAGATGGCCAAGCAAAGCATAACTTAAAGTTATATTATTTATATATTGGTGATAATGACAAAAAGGTGTGGTAGAGACTTTGGGGTGTCAATCTGTACTTTATATCTTTGTGTAAATAACTCCTAATTTCTAATGTTAGTATTAATAAAATACTATTTAAAAGAAAGGATTAGTTTACTTATTCTTGAGATGAACTCTCAGAGTATACTTGTGTATGCTGTTTTGGACATAGTTTACGTATTTTACGCTCTCCTAAAGGCCCCCGTTATGCCCCGAAAGGGGTCCATGTCTAGTCCAATGAATCTCATTAAGGGAAGTACTCGGTTTCTTTAAATGCTTATACTTTTTGCGCGCGTTTCACTTTATTTTATCAAGGAATTCTTGTATAACTTTCATTGTTACTTAAAATTTCCTAAAGATATAAGAGAGAGCCCTTGAACCCTTAAGTTGTCCCTAATAAGCTTACGTGTTATATTTTGATTAATCGGGGTTAAAATAGAAAAGAAAAGGATTGCTTTTCAAAGATTTTGTACCCAATTCTTGATTTTTTATGATATAGGTATTTAATGGTTACGAAGGAGAAATCCCAGCGATTCCTTGTGGCTGGACACTTCAATTTCAAGGTTCCTCCATTTTTAGCCAGCTTACTACTTGTATAGGGGAACTCTAATTGAGAGGGGTTCCGTAGGTTTCTCTTGTACTAGATCCCATTTTAAACTGAATTTAATTTATGAAATTGTCGTCTTTACTTGCTTTATTTCGTCATTCTGAACTGAACACCACTTAAAACCTTCTCCAGAATACAGTAACGCCTCGTTTCTTGAACTTCTTATAATCTTGACCTTTTACTTTTGCAATAACAAGGACCTCTTCCAACCAGCTCGCAGAAAGAGCAAGCTAACCAAGAAATAGGACGGCATTTATATAAGTATAAGATTCTTCGCTTCCTCAATTTATAAATAAATGAAAACGGATAACCCTAATTCAAAATAAAAGGCTCCTTGTATAGGTTGACTTAAGTAAGATTAAGTATAGAATAAAGTAATAATACAAATTTGTTTTTTAGGTGCAACGCTTCTTTTCTAAGGTCTAAGGAGAGCTTTATTGAGAATCTTTAGTTTGCCCAATTTCCTCGTAGCTCGTGGAGGGGTTTTCTAGCCGTAAAATGTTAGGGATTTCTATGTTAGTTGAGAAATTCTTATTACCAAATTATATACTAAATAAAAGTCTTCCTGAAGATCAAGATTCTAGATTGGATTATTTACCAAGTACTCGTCTCGTGAGTTCATGGACTCCCTCTATTTCAGATTACAAGTTTTGAATTGATCCAGACAATTAAATAAAGTATATCAAAGAGTTGCCTGTTCCTCGGTTTCCTCTGATAAAAGTATAAGATAGTTTTCTTCCAGATACAGTTCTAGTCCAGTGAAAGTTTTTCCTTTTCTTGGCTATAAGGTATTCCTGTTCTATCTGTAATACTTCCTACAGAACCCTCCACTACGCTACACACTTACCCATATTCTTTTTAGGTTCTGTTCTCTGTATATTGCTAGCTCCAAAGAAGCTTTTTTAGTACGCTGGCAGAAATTTCATTATACAAACGAGGAGACCAGGGGGACGCTTGCAGAGCTCTTTATCACAGGGTTTTGTCAATATCTACGTCCTATAAAGATGCTACGAGAAATTGGTGTCAGTACAATATTTACTACCGAGTTTTAGTAGTAAACAATTTTTTATGTCAAGTCCAAAGTTTCACTAGACTAAGCTATGTTTTTTAGCGGATCCCTTTTTAATATAAGTATATGAAATGCTTTTTTAGAAAAAGAATACCCTGAGAGGGGTTTTAGTTAAGTACTAGTTTTAATTAATATTATAATATGTAAAACCTGTCACAAATTTTTGATCTATTAGAGAAACTCGGGATCTCCCAAGCTCTTCATTATATCTAGATTTTTCTCCTTGGGTATGTAGCTTATTACAGACTTGAAAAGTCAAGCGTGTTGTGCCCCCAGATGGAATTCAAAACACTTCTTTTTAAGAGACAATCTTTCTCTTGGCGGGGTCAGTTAGCTTGGTTTAGGTACTTACTGACTTATGAATTGATAAAGTGGAAGTGAGGAGGGGAGCTCACTGTGAAGAGTAGGAAATTAGGTCTAAAGAGCCAGAGGGTATCATGAAGAGTACATGAAGGGTAAAGCTCCTAAGAGTATATTAAGAGTAAGTACAAGGACCGATAAGGGAGCTATCAAGATTGAGACTTTCCGTCGAGTTACCCTGGCATTGTATACAGAAAAAACAACTTGTAAGTCTGGACAAAGCTATCTGCTAAAGCTCATTATTACGAGTCTAGACTCTTTTATCTTGTGCAAGAATCAGAAAGGCATTTTACTGGGATTGACCTCTTCCCAATTGGGAGCTCTTTTCTTACGCGTATTGTTAGCTAAATCTCAAAGACTTCTTTTTGATCTGATTTTACAGGCTTCATGCTTGTGGCTGGTCGACCACCTATCCTGAGATTTTTGTGTGACCGTCCTTTCGATTGCGGTCCTTTTAGGATCTCATAAGTCCTAGAAATGTCAGAATATGAAACTCCTTACTAAGTTACATACAAAACAAGCCTCTAAAATCTAAGACTTTACAAACCTATTTACAGTTTTTTCTATCTCAAAACGTGGAATATCCAAGACTGACTTAGAATTTTCCCCGTTTTTTTAACTCTTCAATAACTCTTCATCAAAAGGAAGGTAGGAAGAAAGACCCACTACACAAATACAAATAAGAACCACTTATTCCAATATTCTAATCTTGAGATTCTATCATTATAAATTTGCAAAATCCCGGTTCTACTTAGGCTTGCCCCCTTACTCATACAAACTAATAACAGGATAAACCTCTCCTCTTCCGCCTCAGTTCCTTCAGAGCTTGTACTAGTCTCCCCCTCACTTCGTTCCTTAATTTAGGGAATTGAATTCCTTTAAGGCCAAGAACAACTAAGGACTTTTCCCTAGCTAAAGACTCAGCCTTCTCTCTTGTTTCTTCTTAGCTGGGCCCTTATACTGTTACTTACTTATCTTAGTCTTTCTAGCTGCTTTCTTATTCATACCCCGGATCTCTATATTCTATATCTTCATACCAGAAATACCTGCTGCCTTACTCTTACTAGTCTTATAACCTATACTTTTCAGAGCTATAGCTTCTCTTAGAGTCTTTGTACTACCTACCCTCTTGTAGCTTAGCTTCCCGGCCGGTAAAAAGGTATATACACATTTATCCCTTTTTTATTTATAAAGATTCACAGGAATTTTTTAGGTTTTAGTTTGAAAAGATGTTACACTTCTCTTTGTGTGTGGGAATTCCCGTATTTTTGGAAAAGTGGGAATGTTTTTTCCTTGTCCTTATCAAAAAGGGAGGATAAGAACCTAATAGTGTATACAGAAAATCCTTTTACCCCACTGAAGCATAGCGTAGGGCGGGTGAAGTAAGGTAGTCTTATAGATACACACTTACGTTATAACCAAAAGAATCAAAAAAAGAAGGCGTTTCCTTCTTCTCCACAAACCATTAAAGATATAGTACTCTACAAATACGAAACTTTTCCTTGTGCAATCCACCTCTATACTCCTCTTACTCTTACTATCCCGTCTCAAAATACCTTTTATTAACTTCCTCGTTTCTATCTTGACCTACACATATGCAACTTGTGCCTGTACCCCCTCTTTCTTCTTTTATTAGAAAACTAGAGTCTAAGAATTGTAACCTCTCGCCTTGATGAAGTTCTTTATATAAGCTATTTCCAGATATCAAGGAATTTTTTAAAATCTACAGCACTTTTGCCTAACCAAGTAACCTTTTTCTTATTTTACATATTCTCTCAAAGGAGCTCTCGGTGTCTCTCAAATAGCGCCGAATAAGATTCTCTTGTAAACCCCTGAGCATATTTAAGAGTGAAGGATCCTCTTTGAGAAACAGAAATCCTTTAAGGAGAAAAAGGAAGAATTTGATCAAGAATTACGTATTAGAGTGAATATTCTTTAGGCGCATGAACTCTCTTTCTTGGGTAAAGTGCCACCCAACCGTCAACAAAAAGTGAGGGTAGGTTATCCAAATAGTAAAAGCGGGGCATATATAGATGACAGCTAGACAGCCATATCTACTTCTAATAGAATAGAAAGAAACATCATGTATAGTTTGACATATATAGATAGCAGAGGAATCGCCGGTCTAAGGTATTGGTTTGCTAAATCAACATATGAGGACAAAAAGCTTTTTGTTTAAGAAGTTCGAGCAACTAGCCCTTGTACCGTAAGGGTTCCAATCCTACTTTTCTACGGCTCTTTTCATAAAGCGAGGCCATCGGGATATTCCAGGTTTGTTAAATCTAATAAAGGAGATCCCACTCGGGAATTCCTGCTTTAAAGTAATAAGTGTAAAATAAACCCTAGCAATTTTCATACCCCGTGTAACTTTACAAACCTTGAATTACTATATAGTAAGTAGGGTCCCCTTCACTTATAAAATGCTATTCCAAAAAACTATATAAGCAGCAGCATTTATGAACTGGTTTGAACCCATAATAAGTCTTTAGATTTGCAAAACGTCCTACTGAGCACCTGCCTCGCGAGTCAAGCAAAACCCTTACACTAAAGACTTTCATTCTTATTGTTTATACCTTTTATACAATACAATTTTTGGAATATATAAAATGGAATATATTTTGAAAGTAGCTTTCTTCTTTTGCCTTCGGCCGGACACTTACTACATGTCACACAATATCGTATTCTGCGTAGCCCTTATGAGTGCTTCACAATTCTGCGGGTACTCCTAAGGTAACCAGTTATAAATATATTTAGGTTTCTCTTGTTTAGGTAAACCCAAAAAGAATTCCATGACTATAAAAAGAGACTTCAACAGCAAGGAAAAGCAACTCAAATAATTCCCTTTTTGAATTGAGAATATTAGCTTAACATTACACCGTACTTAAAGAAAGGATTCCCCTTTAATCTAGGCTTCTATGGAGAGGGAAACCCTTTGACTTCCGGTTGTATAGCTCAGTTGGTAGAGCCATTGGGGCTTTTAAACTAATGGGCACAGGTTAGAGTGGAGAGCGGGTTACCCGATAAGTTATAAACGGATCAAATGCCCCGACCGTTGACACCCCTTCTTACTTTACACTAAGGACTTCGTTGCTTAGACAAGAACTCGCCAAAAACCCAGTTAATATAGAATTTTTGAACCAACGACATATGTTAATGATGTGTCACGTTTTAACTGAGCTTAGACTAAATCCGCGACCTCTAGGTATTCCTATACTTATTGTTATTAATTGTTAGTAAAACATGACTCTATTGTAAGAAAGGGGTATACTTATCCTCATATTTTCTAGTAAGTGATTCCGGTGTACTCCTTTTCAAATGATAATTACCTTATAACAACAGAAGCTCTCGTCTAACCAAACTGAGGTATTAGGAACCTTTACTTTAGGGAGCTCATTCAAGTTGCAAGAAACCTTTTTGTAGTTATTGCGGGTAAGATAAAAAGCTCCCGTTTTACCTTATTTCTATGCGACGTAAAAACTAGAAAAGATCTACTAGATATGGATATACCCAGGTCAATCTTTTTATAATGAGGTTAAAACATTTACAATCCTACTAACTCTTTAACATACAGTACGGGTTCAGATATTGATTGCTTAAATAAAAAGGTTATTATACACAAGGGCTGATTGGATGGATTGAATCACTCGATAGAAAGTAATTCGTATAAGCGACACGGAAAATTACTAGCCTCTTCAGGTTCTGGGTTATCCTTGACAGTTTACCATCTTTTTTATTATTATTATTTATTTTCTTTTTCAATTTTATATCGACAAATAATAAAGCTTGATAATAACCCAAAGAAGACTCCGACTCCCTTATTCATTAGGAAAAGCAGTCATTAAGTTTGCTCATTTTATTAGATTGGTAGCAAAGCACTCGGGGCCCAACCAATTATCCGAGAGTTTCCGGTCCCTACTCACCTTAAAATATCATAGTTATTGTTTTCCATTCATGTACAATATAAGAAAGTAAACAAGAAGCTTATTCTTAAATAATCAAGAGTCATACACGGGCACCGCCTACTCTAGAGATAGCTAAAATGACCACTGAGGCATTTCAGTATAGGTAAGCGAATACCTACAATATTAATGATTTTTGATTAGTTTAGAGGGTGGTACTAATAATATGATTTGGTAATTTGATCGTGTATATAAGACAGTCTTGGTCTTTCTATATCGTGCTCTATTTCCCCCTTGGAAGCATAAATAAAGAGAGAAGCAAGCCTCTAAAGTTTTTAGCTTTTTCTCCTGAGTCAATGACAAGTTTTATGACGACTGACTGTAGACTGACGAGTCGAAAGCTTGGTTCTTATTTACTAATGGGCGGAGAGTAGGATAAGATTTTTTGAGTTGAATGCTTTAGTATGGATAGGAAGTGATTAACCGTATTCTAGTTTAGCCGGTTTTTTCTTGCTTTTCTAACTCTTTCTATAGGTCATGAAGATTCTCGAACTTTATTTGACTGCTTGGACCAGAAAAAAGAACAAGAGCATGTATCGACTTGTAGTACTTTTGGGGAATAGCAAAGAGACATTTGAATTATGTAAAACCCAAAGTCAAGAAAGGAATCGCTTACTTCCGTCGATTTAGGTACACTAAAGACTTTCATTCTTATTGTGAAATTGATAGATAAGAGAATACCGGATCTAATTTCGAAAGGTCAAGGATGTAAAATCCGTGATCCTATCTATCGGATAGAGAAGCTCATAATCATATCACTAATGGCTTGAAAAACTGAGTAGTTCAAAAGTATGTATATCTAAATTTCCAGAAAACCTTCGAGGCTTCTTAGGGGGAGCTACCGGGTTTCAAAGGTATCAACGGCAAACATTCGAAATCCAAGTTATACTTCATTTTATAGCATCTGGATAAATATACATCCACGTATACAAGCCCTCAAGTAATGAATACTAAACCAACTATGACTTAACTGATAGACAATAGTAATAGGGTGGAGATACATTTATGGGATTAACAGAGCAAATTAGTTTCAATACACAATAATCATTAAAAAAAGTAAAACCTACAAGAATAATAGCGATTTTCTCAGTCAATAGTAAAGTCAAACAAGAAGCCAACAAAGTTTATCCATATTTAGGATAGGGCAAGGCTTAGAAGAGTCTTCTTCTTCGGTCGGTGGCAGATTCATAATTTAGTTAGAACTTATTCTACAAGTAAGGGGCATAAAAAAGCCGGAGTACTAAAAATAACAAGAATCTATGGAAAGAGTTGCAAAAAGAATACGGCTGGGAATTCTTTTAGTTATTGGTATACTTGAAAAAAGCAATAGAACATTTAGTTCTTCTGTAAAAAAAAAGGGTTTCAACTCTGTTTGTCAGCGAGGTCAATCAGCAATATATTCCTGAATAAAAAGAAGTGACTCCAGTTATGTAATTGAAAACTGAGGGTTTTTCATTTTGAATACAGCCGGGGTTTTTCTATTCTAACAAGAAAGCTGCTGAAAGGAAAGCCTTATTTCTTTTTTGAGTGTATAGTCAGTTGGTAGAGCACTGGACTTCTAGCCTAACGGCCGTGGGTTCGAGTCTTTATCTCTTTATCTCTCTGGTCTATAATATGCCTTTCGTTTGTTCTAACTAATGCGTGTAAGAGCACAGGGTACTTCTTTAGGAAGAGTCTTAATCCATCCCTTGAACTTTAGATTTCTCTTTTTATGTGTAATGCAAAATTGATACTGGAATTCTCAAAAATAAAAAAAAAACTTATGAAAGCTAGACTTCTAATTCTGTTTATTTAGGTTTTCAAATTAGGGCTCTTTAGTATCTCTACGTGGGCCGCAAAAGTACAATAATTGGTTCTAATTCTGTATTACTAGTAGAGGGAAATCCGGAAGAAGATACTTGGTATAAGGTTTTTTTAACGCCCAACTAAACTCATGAGTTTTCGTGTTTCAATTTTAAAGTTATGGTTTATATAAGAATAGTTAAATAAAAAACTTTACTATATTATACGAGACTAAGGTTTGGTTTGTTATAGAAATACCCGTCCCCGTTACTCTGACTTGGCTTGGCATCGAAAGAAAAGAATTCAACAAACATACCTAAAATGAGTAATGTTCCTTGTATTTACTTCCAAAAAGAGCAATGTACAAGCATTCTTTTTCATTCAATTTGGGTTTACTTTTTATTTTTATCTTATCTAGAAGGAGATTACAAAAGTTTAAATACAGAAGATTAGATATTCTAAGACTTTAGCTGTGCTGTAACCTAGACCTAATCAAAACTTGAACCTACGACCAATAAATTCCCACCCAAACGCTCTAACCACCAAACTCTCATCTCAAATGAGATTCTCCTCGAATATTATTCATTCGAATGACTTCCCTCTTTGGTGTATTCATACCTCATCAAATACTACATATAGGAGCTAAAAACACTAACAAATAGACTGTACTCTCTTTCTTTGTGTCCTCCTCTATTCGAACCTATGCTTATTCTATTAATCAAAAGAGAGTTCTAAGCCTACACTGGATCGTAGAAAAGGGGCACTTTACCTGAGTCAATTCCTTTTCTTTCTAGGTCTTTGAGTGAGATCATAACATATATAAGCATAATTCCTTCAAACTCTAGGTTCCGACTTGCTTTATAGACCCTTCTTCTTCTGTATCTTACTTTTCTTAACTAGACTTTTCTTTAGAGTTAGAGCTATAAATAATTGGTAAGTTGCTTGATGGGGAGTTCCTTAATTAATGCTTACCTTTTATCCTCGATAGGAGTAGATTCAGATCTTCTTGTATATTCTATATTCTCTCATGTAGTAAGTATGTATATATTCTTTTTAGTAGTGAGCATTCCTGATTTGAGAAAGTAGGGTATCGTTTGCTAAGTGCTAAGGCGTGAAGTATGAACAGGTAACTTTACTTGTGACTTATTTCTGTATCAGAAAAACAAAATAAAGGCTCCTCAAGCAAGATTAGTATGTCCAAAAAGGTTCCAACAGTCTTATTACAATAGTCGTTCTCTCTCAAACGCTGTTTGTGAACTGTATCACGTCTAATAAATCTTTTTTTATCTTTCTAGAGCATGCCTTATACTAGCTAAGGTAAGCAAAAAGTATTTCGATTTTGGTTTCCCAATGCAGAAGAGAAAGGGATTTCCTTATACACGGAAAGGTATACCCGCTTAAATTCCAATAGCAAAGCCTTTCCTTAGCAATTTATTCTATGTTGTATATCTCTTTTTAACCAGGAACACACATTGAAACCCTATCTCGAGATCTTGAATTGGAAGTGGCCCTCCTTCTCTTCTACTAGGACCCTCTAAAAGTATCTCTGAATAGTACTCTTTTTAGCGGGAGCCTTTTACTCGCCAACTATCTGCTTGCTTCTGGGACACTCTATAATCAAATTATGTATTCTTGAGGACTTAACCTAAAGTCTTTGTTTAGTAGGTTAAAAAAGCTATAAAGTGAGATTTACACTAACTTTTTGGTAGTATTTGAACGTTGCTGGGATAAAAAAATTCTAGTTGTTGTTCTAGTTTAACATGATTTAGTATTAAAAAAAGAGTCCCTAATTCCATTTTTAAAGTGGTAGAACACTTGTATAAATTCATGGTTTGGTTCACGTGATATTGTAACCCTAGCATAGAGCAGGTTAAGCAAGCGCCAGCTCTTGTATTCTTATTATAATTATATAAATTCTAGAATATGTAGTTAACAGAATCCCATTAGGGTAAAAGGGCAGTCTAACAATACATTTTGTTAAAAGCGGTATCTCTCGGCTTTAGTTTTTCACAATAATGTTAGGGTTTTCCTTAATAAAGTAATTTTTTTATAAGTATAATACTAATACTATCAGTATATTTATTTCTTTTAGTTGCTATTAGTATTAGAAATTTTTGCAATATTGTAGTAAATAGAAAAATTATAATACTGAGTAAGTAGCTTATTAAAATACTCAAAAGATATGGTCTAACTCCTTGGCTTTATTACGGGTAAGGGCATGCCCCTTTACAAAAGATTCAGGAAAACTTGCGAGCGCTGTTTTAAAAGAAGGACTATCCTCAGACCCTTGCCTTGGCTTGCTCGACCTCAGTTAAATTATCTACTAATATTTATTTTATGGTTTATTCTTTGAAAACTACTCTTGATACCAACCATAACCCTAGAAGTTATATCATTTTCATGTATAATAAAAAACAATATCAGAGGAATCTTTTATATAACTTGAAGTTAGCCAACAACTCAAACGATTTGAATCTTGCTTAGCGACACGCCCTCTTAGATAGAGTCCTATCAGTATTTTGCTTAATGCCAGAATAAAGACTACTTACTTGTTAGTTGGAGAACCTTAATAGACCAAAAGAGTCAAAGAAGTACTAAACCTCGTCACAAATTCAATTACCTGAATCTTAAATCTCAAGACAAAGTTCCAACAACTAATAATGGATTCTCGGATTCTTACTGCTTCTATTATTAGTACAGTATTCCCATCCCTGTCGAACCTCCGACCGTTTAGTTAACACAGGATGACCTAACCATTGACTCACTCTTATAGTTAAAAAGTTATGAATGGACTTTATCAAAACAAAAGCCCTTTATGTCAGCGCTCAGTAAGGGTTTCTATTTGTGCTTCTCTCTATATTGTGTCAAGCCGTAATTTTATTAGTTATTCGCGAGTCCAAAAGCACTGAGTCAGTGGTTCCAGTCCTAAGGCTGCTCTAAATAAAGGGGCTGCTTTGTAGCCTTACGTACAAGAAAAGCTTGCAGAGAATAAGGGAAAACGTATAAACTTGTGGTAATTAATTCCAGGATTTGAACCAGGAGTCTGTTTCTACTAATTTATTTACAAGACTTTTGAGAGAAATTACAACAAAAAGCTTTTGGCATAATCCCGAGTATCAACTCTAGGTAGGTAGCCAATCTCCCGAAGACCTCTGGTTCTCTTAAGAGGGATACAATTTACGACAATTTCATATTAGTTACAACAATTCTTAGCTTTCTTTACTAAGCAATATCAAACTAATAGCTAAAAGCGGACTATTACATAATTGTTTTACCGTGTGATCCAGATAATTAAAAGGAGTAGAAAAGTCTAGGAATCAACCGCTTGTAAGGAACTTAATATTATCTTTACTAAACTAAATATATCCTTTAAAAGACTGACTAGTCAATACCAGGAAAAACAATATAATTTTCTACTAGAGCTTTTTCTTTAATTGTGTAAAACTCCATTCTAATAGTACTAAGATTATAGCATTCTTCTACAAGGGAAATCTGCTCCAAAAAGACTTTGTAAATCCGGTTATGAGAATAACCCTATCAATTTTTTGAAGTCTCCTATTTATGCCTGCTTTTAAGGTTATTCCTATTAAAAAGTAGTATACAAGTTCTCAAATTTATTTCTCTATGGACTAAAATTACTAAAAAGAAGTGATTCAAACAGAAACAATGACCTAAATAACAAGCACAATATTAGTTATTTTTATTCTTATCTTTCGGTTAGCAAGCTGAATTTCATAAGGGATCCGATCCTTGTGCGCAGTAACTCTAATCTAATAATGTAGAACCGCAGCAGGTATAATAGCTCAACTAGGCTTCGCAGAGGGCTTTATCCCCCGTTTACTTACCCCGTAAAAAGTAAATTTATAGCTTTACTTTTTTAATAATATAATACAAGATTGCTTTAAAGTAGTCCTCGTTTAGTATTAAAAAAGGATCCCTTACAGCTTTTTAGAGAAAAAAGGAATTCTTCTAGCCCCGTTTTCATTTCCATTATGAAATTACCTGCACTATGCACAAATAAATGCTTATTGTGCTGAAGTTCATTTTTAGAGTTCTATTGGTACTGACAAGTTGACCAAAAGGCATGCCTCAGTTTCTGCCTTTAGGGATACAGGAAATCCTTTAGTTTGGTGCTATTAAAAAGAAGAGGTTACCACAGGTAGTACAGGATTCTTAGAGTTTTTTTGGCCGTTGCGGCAAGTGTAATGTTCTATATATTAAGGAATTAAAAGGCAAAGCCTGGGGTAATAAGGTCAAACTCGTTTAGGAACCGAAGGTAACGAACTCCCTTTTTTATAACACAAAAGTAAAAGCCTCGCGAGTGGTACCTATAGTGAGACGATTGAGAGCCCTTTCTGTATACAATAAGGGTATGTCAAGTCTGAGGTTTATACGTGTAAAAGCGGAATCTGAACCAAACTCCATTGTATATTAATGAACCTCTTTTTAACATGTGAACAATAATGCATAGGTTCGAATCTAAAGCCTATTCTTCATACAGCTATCTGAGTATGCGGACTGTCCTAGGTGATTCTTTCTATCAGTGGTTTATCCGTAGTAGTCTAATTCATTTAAAAGTACCCTGCCTAAAAGGGTAATAAAAAGTGTCTCGGGGTACTCAATTGGTATAGCATCGGTCTTTACTCTAACGGTTGCAGGTTCAAATCAAACCTTTCTTATAGAAGGATTCACTGCGATGTCTCAATAGACCAAAAGATCTTAGAATAGCTATAAATTCCATCCTCTGACTCTGATATGGATCCCCTTAATACTTATCTAATATGAGGTTGCTTACGCTGCTTAGAGATAAGACTAGTAAGTGCCCCAAGGGGTATTAGACCGTGGTATTCTTCAGTGAAAGAAGTGAAAGAATCCCAAATAGTATAAAACAATGTAACAAAGTTCTGAGTACGCAATAAAAAGGGATGCTACTCAAGAAAGTCCTTTATCTCTAATTACACAAACTTCCTTATAAAACCTGTTATAGTCAAAACTTTTGTCATTTTTGTTAAGAAACATACGTTGTATATTTTATAGTTCTTAGTATTAACTCTCTTTAATCTCACTAAGAATTTCCATATGCTTACGATCCAGAATATACAAAGTCTGGGATTGATGGAAAAGACTATTTAGCCCATGTCTTTAAAATAGGAATACCCAAGATTTATAGCTATACTGTGGACTCTTTTCTTATCTATACCTGGGGTTCTCTTAGTGCTTTAATAGGAGCCAGAGGTAGCAATTGAATATATTCATAGTCAGCATTTTTTTTGCTAGAGAGAGATATATGGGGCAATCGCTCTTGAAGTAATAGCTATAGTACTAGATATTTATTGGCTGGTAGTTAAGAAACCTGTGTTTTTTGATATACTTCCTATTAAAAAAGACTCAAGGAAGAGTAAAAAGATTCCTTAATAAGAGTGTATATAGAACACCTAATATATCTACTAGAAGACTATCCTACTAAAAAAATGAACAATATACTGAGGAATAAAAAAAGTGAAGAGATCTACTTTTCATTCAGTCCCCGACTTTACGACAGTGATTCACTAACAGACCTAGAAAGAAAAGGAAATCTGTCTAAGGAATTTTAGAAGAAGACAGTTTCAGAAAAAAAGAGGGCTCCTAATATAAGGGCAGGTAAACATGTGCTAAATGATATTCTAGAAATAAACTTTAGCATTCTTTGCTTTGAGCCGGGTTCACAATATCTAAAGTCAAGTCCGTAAAGATTATATAGAGTTTGAGGGCTAGGTTGTTTTCGTCTTATTAGGTGTATCTCGTGAGGAAGTTCACTCGGCTAAATAGAGATGTTATACTAAGGTAAAGGAAGTCTACTAAAGCTGCAGGTGCAGGTATTATTAAGACAGCGAGCGGGGAGCCTTAAGAGTAAGAAGTCTAGCTATGATGCAGGGTTTAGTTTTAAAAAGGGTAGCACTTCAATCTTTTCAGTCGGGTATTTTTCTTGGGTATTAGACTAGACAGGGATTTTTATAAGTAAAGTACTGCTAAAAAAGAAAAAAATAAGGGTCTTTCGGACTTAAAAGAAAGCTAAAGAATTGTAAAATGCGAAGCGATTAATTAACAGCTACTCAAATCCAAAGAAAGTTAAATACTGGTAAGTTACTAAGGGGAAATTTTGAAGGGTTCTTCGAGAGGGCTCTCTGCCCCGATATAGTTAGAGCTCGCATAGTTAATAATCTTATACTAGATCCAGTAGAGCTAAGTAAAAAGATAGGCAATCCCTTGATAAAGTAGTATAAAAAAAATATGAAAAAATCGAATAACCCCTCTCTTAGTAACTAAATCTTTACCAGTCAAAACAAAAGTAATTAATAGGAGCACAATTAAAGAAACCCGGACTAGACCCCTTTTTCTACCTTTTCTAAAAGCATAAAGTCAAATACTAGGAAACTGCTCTCTTTAGTTCTTTCTACTCTCCTTTATTCCAGAATCAGAAACCTGAACTGAAACAAGACATTCTTCTTTAGTTCCTTCAGATCCAAACTTGCACTTGCCTTATTTATGATTCCCAACCCCCTCTTAGTCAGACACTTGGAATTTTGACTTAGGTTCCCTTCTTTGTTAACTTTAAAGATTGCAAAGCCTTCATTAGTCAACTCGATTTATATAGTTAAAAGTTTCCCTATAGATTTTTAATTTAAAAATGAAGAGAATTTTAGGACTTTCTAAAAATATTAGATAACATGGCTCTTAATAAAAGTACCCTTGAGATAGATGATGACAAGGCAAATACACTAGAATAAACAGGGTATACCCTAAGCAGTAGACCCATATAAAGAGCTCACTGCCGGCAAAAGCATTAACCTTATAAAGAATGCTAAGCGGGTCTAGGACCTAAAATATTACCAATCTTTGTGATGTAACTAAACAGGATTTACTTTGTGTCGGTATTGAGAATACTTTTTTTCTATCTTAAGCGAAAGGCTCCTTTTTTTCGTAAAAACGAATGCTTTACATTTATCTGCTTAGCATAGTTGTGACTTTATTTCCTACATTAATTTGTAAAAAAGCCTCAAATCTAGGGCCTTTAAAAAAGAAATTACTGTAATTAGGTTGGCGTATCGCGGACTGGGTTATTACAGAAATTTGCTAACTAAAATAAATAAATATTGAAGCATAAGTTTTCCATCGGCTCGATTCGAACCTTGGCACATTCACAAGCTGAACGGGCGTTCTGACTTTTAACTGTTTATCAAAAATTTGTTATTTTTGACAACTAAAAAGGAGCCTCCAGGGTATAATTCTCAATAACGCGGGCACTTTCTTATTGTTCGGGTTAGACGCAAATTGTAAGATAAACCTGGTTTTTGGGAAAGCTTTGTTATACTATAGGTATACAGAAAAAGCCTTCCGGGAAATCTAATCAGTTAGCTAAATTCCTATAAAATGCATTTTACTTGTAACTTGGGACAAAGCATTCTCCAAATTTCAGGCCTTTTTGTGTTTAGTTTTATCCTAGATAGAAATAGGTTCATATATTCTTGTAAATTCTCAAATTGAGTTCATAAAGTAAGCAGTTCTTTTCTGTGGAGTATAGCCGAGGGGTAAAGCACTGGTTCATGGAATCGGCATTGTCTGAGGCCTCCCTGGAACCTGTAATGACAAACTACAAAACTCTTTATTTACAATGCAAAGTACTACTTTACTTAACCTGTCTCTGGAATAGAAACTTTTATAAGGGTAAGGAGGAGAAAAAAAGAGATTACTTTTCTCTATATGAAGTCTTTTAAGGGTTGTGGTAGATTCTACTATGAAAGTATTCTCAATTGACAAATGAAAGTTTTCAAATAACAGCAGATTTTACACAAGGAGGGAGTTATACTAACGGGATGCGTATGCCCAAAGAAGCTTTCTATTATATCTATTATAGTAGAATACATAATTTAGAAAGAAATAGTTTTCATTATCAGTTTATAGATACCCAGGATGATTAAATATAATGGACACCTTAAGCTGAAGTTATAGCTGGGCCTTTCGGGTTTTAGATTCTTGCAACGGTACAGGACATTTACTAAGGCGTACTAGATCAATCTAATAGCTTTTTCAAGGCGCCTCCAAATCATATCCTAGGACCCCCGAGACCCCGTAAGCGCTACACTTACTCTGCTACCACATCGATCCGATACAGTTAAAAAGAGTATTCGTCTTTTCTCTTTAGTCCATTTGTTTTATGCCTTCATAATCAAAGTATTTTACTTTATAAAGGGGAGCTGCTCTCACCGCTTTTGTGTCTGTTCATATCGAAAAGCCCTAAAAAAGAATATTACCAGAGGGGTCCGTTAGGAGAAGCCGTAATGATCAACGCTTGATTACAGAGTCATAGTAAGGATTCGTAAGAATAAGGAAGGGTTTCAATCTTGACTTATATACTTTTTTGCAAGCTAAGGGGTCTTGAACTTGTGACCATACCAATTTACGTTTCGTGAGTAGTTTTTACGATCTTACAAGAGGCACCCTGGTTGGGCGCGTGCCTTCTACAAGGGTTTACAATGGGTATAAATACCAATGATTTTCTTATAGGTTTGCCTAATAACTACTACATACAGCGCAAACCCTGATACAGACGACTAGCAATGACTTGTAAGGGTCTCCTTATATTCTATTTTTCTATATTTATTAAATAATTCCTTAGATTTCTAGAACTTTGAGATAGTGAGGTGCATCAAATAAAGTGTATTTACCGCAAACAAATGACTTTGGCTTTATACTTTAATCCTAAATTGGAAGCTTTACGCTTAGCCTGTATTATACCTATCCTTTTAATCAATTTATTAAGATCTATATCCTTCCTGAGAACTAGGCTATTATCACTTTCTGGTAAAATTCTTAAGAATAAAGATTAATAGTTTGTCTTCAATTTTTATGCTGTTTAGAACGTCACACCCCACACCATATCGAAAATTATAGATATAAACTAGTAGCTGTATAATTTCCTTTGATGTTAGTGAAAAAGACCCTTCCTAAATTTTGTATTTATTACTGGATCTCTTAAGCTTAAAAAAACGGATTCTAAGTTTAATCAAATTGATTACTTCAATATTACCAAAGAAATAGGTATTGCAAAGAGAGTTCTATTATTTGTTAACGATAGGCATTGTGATCTAGATATATTTGTAGTAAAGGGCTACCTTACAGCCTAATTCAGTAATACTAGCAGTAAATACAGGGTGAAATGAAATTTTTTAGATATTCCTAATTTTCTTTGTTTTACTAACACGATTTTTAAGAATAATTAAGCCCCCTTATACCAGAACTTTTGCTGAGTTTCTAATAAATTACTAACTTCTTGAAATATTGTCGAAATAATTCACTTAAATGGATCCGTTTCTTTATTCAGTTTAGTAGTACTAATGGGCTGTTCTGCTTATTCTGCTTTCATTCAAATTTGATATACAAATTGAATATTAAGAAGACTTTTCTACTTAAATGCTTAGAAAGCAGGTTATTCAGCCATTCCTAGTCTAGTTCAGTTTTGCGTCTAGATTCCTTCTTCAAAATGGAAAATTCAAGGGATTCTACCTATCCTATATATTATAAGCCTGTTCTTAAACTTAAGCAGGAGTAGGTGTGGTATATAAAGTCTAATTAGATCGATCCTACGAATGTCTATAAGTAAAAGGAATCCCCTTCTTTTTATTTCTAAGCAAGATCCGCTCGTAGTAATAAATAAAAAGAAAGCGTACCAAAAAGTATAAAGTTTATAAGGTATAAGTAATTCGAGCGGTAGGCTATTTCTGAAGCTATACCATTTCGAACCTCCCCTTTTATTAACCTATAAATAATAACTTTTTTTATACTCTATTTATTTTTGATCTTCGTTTTAAACTGAATTAGTTAGTCAAGGGTTCTCCTCATAGAATCGACTTATTACTTTTTGGGATTTGTGTAATTTAAGTTATTTAAGCTACCCTAAAGCTCGGAAGCAACCTAAAATTAAGGTGTTAGAGCTCGGGCGACAGTTTTTATCAAAATACCTTTTAGCGGAAACTCTTCTGAAAAGGATATGTACGGGGTACGAGTAAAACCAAAAACAAGATACAAGAATTCCTTATAAGCACTATTTGCAAGGGTACCGCTCACCGGGGAGGGGGTGGAGACTAGTGGACTCCTTTCGTGAAAGTAACCTTAGGTGTTCATTTCTTAATATATGGTACTCTTTCAACTAACCAGTATACTATTTGTGTGTTGATAATCTAGTTAACCTTACTAAAGATACAGACAGGGCTGTAACTTGGTACCTTTTCTATATCTGGGGCAGGGTGTCTCCTATTGGCAGAGTAACTACTAAACCTCCTTGACTCCTAGTTGAGTTTGAAAGGATACCTAGTAAGTGTAAGTGAAGACTCAATTCTAAAGGGGATCTTATATCTGAGACTAGAAAAGCTGAAAAATAAGACTCCTTTTGAAATATATCCCTTTCACTTGAAATCCGTAAACATAAACTTTTTTAGATAACTTAACTTCTGTAAAAACTTGTATTATACTTGGTTTTTATATTCTTCATATTCCCAGTACAATTCTATTCCTCTTTATTAGTTAGTTATGGACCAAGGAATGCCTTAGAATTTTTATTCTATTAGATTGCCCCTATAAAAGTAAAATTGTTGGCATTGTTTTGTACCCATAAGAATCTTTAACAGTTTCTGTTTTAGATATATCACATACGCGACTCTTTACTAGAAGGCTTACTCAGTTTCAGTTAAAGCTAAAAACAAACAAGTAACTCTATTAGTCAATATCCCAAGGTATCCAGAAATCCGGGATTAGCCTCGTTGGAAAACCAGTGTAAAAGATGAATTGACCTCTTTTTTCAGGATCCAGTATACATTATAAACGAGTACCCGGGGTAAAAACCTGGCCTGTAACCTGCAGGGAGTCCTCTCGCTGAAGATAAATATATTATACTTGATTAAAGACCTAACAGACAAAATCTTGTTAAATCGGAGACTCTTACAATAAAATAGGAATAATATAGGAGGGGGTTTAGAAACGGGAGGTATTGTAGACAGAGGACGCAGCCAAGCCCCACCCCCTGTACTCTGGAAATCTTTATTTTTATAAAATCCTTTTAATTAAGAATACCCAATGCTAATTTTAATAAAAGAAAATGGAATTTATAAACTGCGTCAGTCTAATGGGGCTTCAAGGATCTCGGATAACTATTAATCAAGTAATAGTGGGGCGCTTTTTACATATAAGTAAAAGCCCTGCTGTAATAAAAGACTTCGGCACCGGCATGTCATGTAAATAAATTTGAGTATAAAGAGAGAAGCTCGAGTAAGTATTTTATAAACAAGAGGGAATAATTCTTATAAAACCCAAATAAAGGTTTAGGCTATATAAATATGTACAGAATTTCTTAAATCACTTAGCTTAGACTACTTGTAACTTGAGAATAGCTTCAACGTAACACAAGGAAATCCCTCCCGTTAGATATAAGATATAACTAGTATTGGAATTTTTATTCTTTGACAGAACTTCAGTAATACATACTTTGTTAAGTTTGGTAAGAATAAGGGCACAAGCAAGATAAGCAGCAAGTCTGATATTTATCTCTATAGAAGAGCAGAGGAGCGGCCTCGGGCCCTGGCGTATCCTAGGAAAAATCGGTAGATCCTAGGCATTAGAAGTCTAGTATAGTAACTCCTGCCGACTTAACATAGATGTACTACAAAAAGCAAAGTTCTTCTTAATAAGAGTAAACCATCCGCATTCCCCATTTGTTCTATTCGAAATCCTTAACTACAATTTATAGGAATTAAGTCTAAGTCGGTCTAGGTATTCCTTGTTTAAACTACTTCTGAAGTAAGACACTTTATAAGAGAATCTTAAGTAAAGAGTTTTGCCTATTAGATTCAAAGTTCTAGTTTTTTTAGTTAGTCAATTTTACGAAGCTTCCTAATTTCAGTACATGCATAAAATCCCCTTTTTAACTTTAGCTCAGCTTTGTAAGGATTATTAAGCTAGCATTTTTACGATCTAGTTTCTATGTGTTTATTAAATATGCATTTCATTCATAAATCTTGTAAATAAGATCCAGGGATTCTAGACCATATTTTTACAAGGGAAAGGTTCGAACCTATGATAATTTCTACTAAGACTGCTTTGCTCTAGCATCAGAAAAAACACTCCTAAGTGCTTAAATTACTCCGTAAAAGAACATATACTATATATTTGTAGTTAGATTATGTATTTCTATCTAATCGCTTCCTTATGATTTGTTATTGTCTTGCCGTTTCTAAGATTAGTTATGTAAGTACTCAATTTTCTTTCCTTTTATTAAGGCTTGGGTACTACAAATTAGACTTTTATATAATCTTCCTTTGTTCCTAACTATTATTTTTAGAAAGACTCTTAAGTTTGTTATAGTCAATTTCATTTCAATAGAGTGACTTCAGGAATACTAGCATATTCCTCGAGTCAAAAATCTTAGAAACAACTTTACAAAGGTTTTTTGACTATTCAAATGTAAAACCCACGGAAACACCCTTACTCGCTCAATAAGTGGAACTTAGTATATGCATTTTTTCTTATATTTATAGGGGCACCTCGGGTTAAGTAGAATTGCACAATTGAGTCCCCTAAGTGCTCAACAAGCAGTTCAAAAAAGGTAATTTCTTATTTATATCACGAATTCATACTTAGTGAATAATATCAAGGGGGTAGCAGAAGCCAATTAGCTCATTAGCTCCTAGTGCTATATAAAGGGTCCTTTCATGATTTGAGATAAAAACCTTGTGTGCTTCAATGACAGAATTCCTAAATCACGAATCAACAGTACGAGGTGTGCGAAGTTTAGTTATGATTTACCGGTCCCATTCTATTGAGAAAGCTGCCTGGGATAGATGAAACAGTTGCAGTTGCCAAAACCTCCAAAGATTTCGTTAAATTAATAATGGGAGATCCCGTGACTTGGAATCTTATTTTACAAGAAAGGAAAGGTGCGTTAAACCATAAAATAATAACGTGCAATGGAAACGGAAACAGAGAAGTCTAAACATCCCTTAATTTAGAGCCGCTGGTAAATGCAATTGAATATAGGAATGTATTCAATGGGAACTATATTCGACAAATACCTGGTTACTTTTTAACTTCTTTATGCCAGTAACTTAGATAACACTTTAATTTGAGAGGAAGTTTTCTTTCTAGTTTATAAATCAATTCATTATAATAATAGGTTTAGTAAACAACTATCTTTCAACGAAATCTAAAGCTTGTCGTGGTGTCTAAGACTAAGGTAAGAAATGCTTGTAAAGATTCGATCTTTTACCCTTTTCACTCTGTCCTGTCAAGGATTCCTTTTTAGAATGCTTGGATTCTTGTATAGTATAAGACTGATGCCTCTCGTAATTAGATTTAGATTAGAAAATGTTAGAATAACTGCTATATTTTATCAGCATAATTAGGAGTTTTTCGCTAATTAGCATTATAAAGAATTCAGTTTTTTGTAGTAAAAGTTGGAAAACTTTTGGGCGAGAATGAAATGGCTTTATATTCTCAATTAAACATTAGAAAAGCAAATTCTAATAGAAATCTTAGTCAAAGGTTCAAGTCCCCGTAGGGTAGAGAACCCCCGATAGAAAGAGCCCTTTTCCTAACAAAACTGATTTAGACCTAACGCAGCTTTTTTTTAACCCTTCCTTAATATAACCCGCACTTAGCTTACCTGAAAGTTGTTCTACGAGAGTCTGTAACTACTGTTAAGGGGTTTACATAAACTCTTTAATTATTCTTTATTCTAGAGTTTGGAAGTTACATATTAACCCTTTGGCTTAACCTTTTTGCAAGAGTAAATGAAACTACAAAGGAGCCGCGGACTTTGAACCGCACAAAGCAGGAGTTAGAGACTTCTTATAAAATAAAATCCATGTTAAGCAACCCGTCATATCAGAGTAAGCTGAATCAAACCTATCGGAACAAAAACTTCATTCAACATCTTTGTTTTAGTACTGAAGAATACTCTAAAAAAGACATGGTATCTTCCTGCTAAAGCCAAAGCCGTTTTGCCATAAGGAATAAGATTTAGATATCTGAGTAATCTCCCAAGTAGAGTATATAAAATATTTACAATAGAAATTTTATCATACAAGTACCCCCCCCGAGTGAGCTGACAGCAAGCGCTACCCTATTCTATCTATAATTCAGTTGGGTAAATTCTTATTATTTACTATATATTGTTCATATTTAGTTTGTGTACTTGACAAGATTTCATTCTAAGAAAATTGGGTAAACCTTTACTGATCCTAGCCTCATTGGCTATTTAATGCAGACATAGTAATTACTGTCCGTCATAAAGTAACCAAGGATCCTATCTGGGATACGAGGGAACTCAGAAAAAGAGTTGTAATTCTTATTTACCACGAAACCTTAAATCCTCATAATCCTAATTGAATTCATTTAGTTTACCAAGAGTAGGATGGGGACCCCCAGAAAGAAATCACGTCGGGGAGCTCTCAAACCTTTGCCCGTTTCTTAAGATCTTGCAGGGTTAGCTTTGTTAAAAAATTGAATAAGTGTGAATTAGAAGGATACCCTGAATAGTGCTTTGAAATTAAAAGAACCTATTTACGGGCAGGACCCCCTTTCTTTCTAGAATTGAATAAGCCTTTATCACGGCGAGATTACTAAAGAGAATCTTCTTCTCTTCTATTTCTTTGAGCTCGAGTAGATACTATTCTTGAGGAGTTACCCATACTAAAAAGTAGTTATTAAGAGCTAGTCTAACAATGTATTCAATTTAAGTATTTAGTGCTATCTCAAGAAGTACGAGATAGTATAGGAATACGGATACAAGATATGTGAGGTTTTTCCAAATGAAGTAGAAGATGCACATTAGAAAACTCTAGTGTTGTCTTTTGTTGTCAAATCAGTTCTTTTATTTGCTTGAGCTTCCACACAGAGTTTAGCTTTTTAGTAAGTTTCGTAGGCCTTGAACCTACACATTCAATAGCTCAGCGAGGTGCTTTCTGCCGCTTGGGACTCGAGAGAGTTATACAAAGAATCGAGTTAGAACTTAGTATGGCCCCACACTTCCTTGAGGTGAAATCAAAGTAATACTTTACCAATATAGAACTCTAGGCAAGTGCTGTGAAAGCCTTTCGTTGGTTGTTAAAATCTTGCTAGGTTATCCGGATTTCTTGTTTGAGCTTTTTGTTAACGGATATAGGACTCGTATCACGATAAATTCCTTGAGGATTACAATTTTAAGTAAGAGCCCCGTGTGCGGCTTCTCATCGAGTTAATGTTTAGTTATTTATATGGGAAAGAGATATAAAGAAAAAAGATTATGCGGGATGTAGGCAAAAACCTTAAAAGCAAAGACAAGACTAAGCTCGCTTTATTCTGCTGTCTCTTCAAAGAAAGGTACGGCTACAGTCTTCAATTTAATAAAGAGTCATTTTGAGCTCTTTAAACACCTATAAGCTCCATCTTAATTAATGAGTTACAACGAAGTATGAGAATTCTGCCCCTTTTCCTACGTCAATCGAACTTCTGACTTTTTTTAGCGCTATGTGATAACTTAGCCATAAGCCTAAAACACTAACATTTCCTTTGCTATGGATGCAGTGCATATAACTTGTACTACGCTTTTATTGAGGAGGTTGCTAATTCAAAAAACTGAATTTCCTAATAATGGAATTCAGTGGATATTGTACCTCTTAAATGAAAGTAGGATTTCCTATAAGTGCTAACTATAAATATCCGGCAACCTGCAATTTGTTTTAGTAAGGAATTCCGTATTTCTGACCAAGTCTCGTCGGCGACTTGCTTAAAAGGAGCCCTTTGTACTAGTTAAGAGATTTTCTCTTTTTTAAGTAGAGTATACCTAAATATTCATAAAACTTTTGAAAATGAATAGGTTGTTAGGAAAGCCCATCGACTCAGGAAACTTAAGCTACAGGCTGCCCTGGAGGCGAGTTTACTAATAATAAATCCTAATTCGTTGTATATTGCTCATTTTAGACTTATGATGTTCCAAAAGCATTCCTTTACGTTAGAACCGAAATCTATCTTGAATTTACGCTACCATATTTAGTAAAAAGCAAGAATCAAGCAAGGATACCTACTCCCAAAGCTCTGCTCAAAAGCCATACCTTTTCTTTCGAAAGACTGGACTCTACAGTATTCAGCTAATTGAATTCGGGATTCAACTACAACACAACCTCTTCGGCATTTTTGGTAACACCTGGCCCTAAATTCCGAGCTATTATGCTATTTACGGATAGTGAAGTGAAGATGCTTGTTAGATAGGACCCCTGACTATGCGTAAAAATAAGTAAAACATTGCAACAGTTAATAGCAGCACTCAAACTTTTCTAAAGAAAACCAGCAGCTTATTAAAAGGTAAAAGAATTCATTTGTATTTAAGAAAAAATCTAGATAATTGTGTAATGAATTTCTAATAAGAGGATTCAATAGCTTGATCATAAAGCATATTTTATACTTAGATAATAAGAGAGTAGGGGTGCTTTGAGTTTCTTAGTCAGATGGATGTGCTTAAGTACTTTTTTATGCCCGAGAGTCCTTTTATTACGAACCAAAAGCTACTACCTACCATAACTCAAAGTGAAATTCATGATAAGCCCTCCACTACAACAAGGATGAGTTTACATAGACCCTGTAAGCGGATGCCCTATTAAGTAAGACATGTACAGTATTACAGTTAGAGCATACTAAAAACCTTATAGGCACACTCAACTCAATTTTGAATTACCTTTATAAGGGGTTCTCCTTTAGAGGAAACTGGATCCCTTAATAATTTCTTTAAGATAACACATTCCTATTGTCTAATAACCATTCAATTTAGGAAAAACTTAGAAGTTCATAGAGATCCTAGAATTGAGTTTACACTAGTTAGGCACGAACAGATTTTCCACAAATGAACTATAGTTGGGAGGGCCCTGCTATCCCATCTATTATTCGTTAATATAATAAACTTGCAGGTTTTTATAGAGCAATAAGGAAAGACCTCTTACAACTAAACGGAGATACTCTTTCGTCGCAGCCTCCCCGCCGGGTTCTAGAATCCAGGACAAATTCTTAATATTTGTAATTTCGAAATTTACAAATTCCCACATACCACTAGGGCTGCCCAACTAGAGGATACAGGGCGCGGAGGTTCGTTAATAGAGTATTCAAATTTTAAATTAAGCAAAACAACTGCTTGTACAATACAAGCCAAGTCTAACAATTCAAATATAAGAGTTAAAAAGCAAGGCTATCTCGTTCAAGCCAAATAACTGGAAAACTTAGTGTTATGAAAGCTAAATTTTTTTTTATTAGGGACTCGCTTCGCATAATTAGATATTCTCTCTTCCATAATAAAAGAAAACTCTAAGTTAGGAGTATAAACTGAAGATCTTTTTGAAAGGCGGCTTTTTTACAGGGTCACACTTTTGAATATATTTTAGTTTAGCTTGAAGAAACAAATTCATTTTTGGTTAGTAACCCTGAATCCCAAAAGTACCAAACTAAGTTAATGATAATAAAAAAGATCTTCTTTCTAGAGAGGAAAATAAAGAACGGGTTTATACAAAGACTACCATGAGACTCCATCAGAACGCAAAAACCAATAAAAAGAGACAGTAGCCTAAGTTCTATAAGTCTAACCTGAATGTCTCGGCGGGTTCTTAAACATGTGTAGCTAAACGAATCCCATACTCTATGATACGGTCACGAGAAATATAAAACTTGTTTTGGGGTATAGGCAGTTTTAAGTGTTTTAGACTGACTATGTATTTTTCTTAACCTTCATTTTGATTTGGTTAACACATTTGGATTGTCTTAGATGAAAAAGTACTCGGATTAGCTATACTGTTGTCTCATTTTCAGCATTTATATATAGAATAACCCGGAAAATTCGCATTTTAAATGAGGACGGTTGATATGACTCGAACCCACAGTGCCTTAGGATGAGTCTACTCTGACCCATTCAATTGACTTTGTACTCTTACATTTATTAAAAAAATTCAGTATTATGTATGAAAACTTGCGAGGCATTAGCACCGTTCAACTTTGAGTTTGCCCCTCTCTTTTCGAAACAAGTATTCACTGACTATCCTAGTACTAAATCAAATGGATATTGCTCTTACAAGAGCTCCCTTTTTGCTATATGAGAGCCTGTAGCAAGCTCGTTTGGAAATGAAGTTTATAGAGTTACCCTTATAGTGAAAGTTTTTCTATTAAAGGTTACAAAGGGTATAATACAGCAATAGCTTCGTAAAGGATTCGAGTGTCCTATATAACTATCTTTTATTCACTAACAAAGAGAACTTCTTTAGAAGTATATTCTTTAAGGAGCCACCCTAGCGGATCGCTAACTTCGGTGTATCCGCATTTAAAACTTTTCCTTATATCTTGCTGCTTTTAATAGGGCCTGCTAAAGCCCTAGATTTTAGTATGCTAATTAGGAAATAGTATGCTTCAGGAAAGTCCCGGGTACTCAATACGAGGTCTTGTTCATTTTGAATCTACCTGTACTTTCTTGACTACGTTTTAGCTCTTGTTAAGTGAGAGTTATTTACTCAAATTCTTCTTATATGTTTCGTTTTACTATGGGTTACCTTTTCCGGAAATTAGCTCCTCTTCCATACTAAAAAATATTGAAAACCCTTTTTTAGTAGATAATATAGGTAAAGGGTACCTTGCTACAGATTTACAAAGAGCCCTTATGTCAGAAATACCTAGGAAATTTGTTGATTAAAACACGTAGAAAGGCCCTAAAAATACTGGATCCATAACTTACAAGGCTCTGCACTTGATTTGAAACCATGTAAAACTGCCCTTTCATTTAAGAATAGTAAGCTCATTTTTGAACCGGCTCAGATCAGAAGTAGAAGTCCTAACGCTTTATAATTGAATAGGCAGTCCAACTGGTATCCCTTTTTGTACAAGTTAATCATGATTTTATACCCTCATTATTGGTACCGGATACTCCTTTGGGATACACCATCATCTTAAATGTTAAAAAGGAGAAGGAGATTTCTTGTATTGCTGACTTACTCTTTTTAGCTTTTGGAGCTATATTCTTACCTTTCTTAAAAGCTGTAACTCTCTAAGTCTTTGTAGCTAAACTTGCACTCTGTATTTGTATCTATATCCTCTGTACCCCTACTTTCCTACTCTTCATACCTATCTTCTCTTACTAAATCCTGGAAAAATGGAAACTTTAATGCACTCTCTCTGGCCAGCTACTAAGAAATTGTAAAATGTAAAATTGCCAGTTAATAGAGTTCCTAGAATAAGGTCTAAACTTCAGCCCTGACCCCGGGTTATAGATATATATATATTTGTACTACCCTCTATAATCTTGGTTTACTAGAATTCGATTAGAACATAAAAAGTAGAATAGAGCTATTAAGGAAAGGAGTATCCAAAGAAAGATATAAGAAGTTTATAAGTTTAGTTGCAGCTTGTGAGTTAGGAATTCAAGTTTTTGTATTTCTCTCCTATGGCGATTTGTATTTAACCTTGTACATGTTGTTCCTTTTATTGGTGCTTGGGTTAGTTGTCTCAATTGCCTTTTTAATTTAAGAGTTAGGAAGGTGGATTAGAGGCTATTTTTTTTATTCGAGTGCAGTCCCTTTTGTGCCTTTTTACCTGGATCTGGAAAAAAAGGGCTGTCCCACTTGTTTGATCTAGCTCGAGAGCTAAATATGAATATGAGAGTAGCCCTATTTGAAACAGTGATGTTAACTTCTGAAAGAAATTGAACTACACATGTAAGTCTAGATAATGTATTGCGGAGTTTGTATGATACCAGTACTGTACGTAAAAAAGTTTATTTAGTTTTGATAGTTATTCCTTATCACTTCATTTTTTTAAAAGTAATCTAAAAGTCTAATAAATTATCTATATGGACCCCCTTCTAGTTAATAGGAAAGTTTTTCTCCTTATTTACGGTCAGGGCCTGGGAGGTTTTTAGTCAACTCTTTTGTTTATAAGTAATTTGGTTATTCAATAGCGAAATTCTCGTTTGGATTAGGGTCTTCCTCAAGGAAAATTCCTGACCTTGCTACCCAGCGAATACCCAGAGATCCATAAGGCCCCCTGTAACTGCGAGGTCTCGGAAGAGTTCTAGGATACATTTGCACTTTATACTTAAAGAGGTTAGGTATACTTACAATTACTGAAAAGACGACAAATCTATTCCTTATAAGAAATTACTCGTCTTTTAGAACCTGTAACCCGAAAACAAAGAACTTTATAGAAAGTAAAATCGATACTTATATTAAGTGCATAATTTTTTGGAAAAACTCATAGGATAGAAACCAAAGCAAATCCAAACTGAATCGAGTATTCATCTTAAAGTAGGAAGGCTTTTGCTAATTGTTTTTACTTAAAGTAAAAGGTTTGTCTTACCGGGATTTTTAGAATTGGAAGGAAGCAAGGGAACCAAAAGCGCTAGATAAAGCGGTAGGAACCTCGCTTGGAAACGACTTTCTCTACCACTGTCCCGAACTAACGGTTAGGATAAGGAGTTGGCAACAATCGCACAACGAAAATGCCAACAAACCTTTACCAATGTCAAAAACAAGAAATGAAACCCATAGCAACAAAGGCAAGTGGGCAAGATTGATCTTGGAAAGAATTGGAACTAATTGGTCCACGATTTCTCGTTTGTGCTAAGAGATACAGATCAGCAAAGACCTAAGGCAACCAATCTAAACTTTATACGTGGGCTGCCGCGCCTATTAGAGGCTTCTTCCTATCTTAAACGGGGCAATTGAAGGAGTACTAATAGCCTTTTTTCTGTAGCATAGCTCTGTAAGCCGTGCTAACTATCCCAAACTTGTGAAACTACTAGATTATTAAGAGGGAACGCAAGACTCAGACTTTCTAAGCTACTTACGCTCAAATGCTCATGCCTATCAACTAAATAGAGACTGATTATCCATCTACAATAAGGTAGCCAACCTGACTTCTGTTTCAGGAATAGGAAGAAGCTGGCTAAGACATTGGCCAGGAATAGAAAACACACTGGCTAAGACAGAAAGAACAAGAACAAGATCCAAACAATCCTAAACACATAGACCAAGCACTCCAAATCAACCAATCCTGAACTCCCCATCAAGGAAATCCAACCTTGCCAAACTCTTCACTTCGTTCAGCCAACCAATCTAAACCGATTTGAACCTATGACCGTTCGGTTAACAGCAGAATGCTCTAACCAAAAGAAAGACTAGTCAAACCAGTAACCAGAATCAGAAACAATAGAGAACGAGAATCGGCGTAATACTCCTTTCACTTAGTATGTACCCAACAGGGCGCAACCCAACGTTTTCCGTTTCTTCAGGCCAATTCTCCGAAAATGAACTCAATCAAAATCGTTCGTCTCTCTCTTATTCTTGTATCCCTCAGACTCAATTGACTACTAAACGGAACTTGACGTAGGTACAAAACACTCAATCTAGTTATATATAAGTCATTGAAAAATGAGTTCAATCTAAAGCTAACCAACCCATAAGCACTCCTAGCCCAGAACTCCAATCATGAACTCCCAATCCCTAACTCTGACATTCCCAAGACAAGTCAACTTCCCTTCCTCTCCAGTCCAATCCCAGAACTCCAACTGAGCCATAAGCAATCCCGGAACTCTAGTCCAATCTAGGAAATCCAGCAATCCACCAACAGATCGGACAAGCACTCGTAATCCAATCAAGGAAATCAACTGAATAATACAATCCATTCCCTCCACTCTCTACCTACGTACCCTTCTTGCCGAGCAGTCAGAAGTCATAAACTTGAAAATATCCTATTATAAAGAAGCAATTTAGCTCTCGCGTAGCTTATAGTAGTAAAGGAGTAACAAAAGGAATTAGAAGGAGACTCAAGCGCTAGATAAAGCGGTTTCTGCCCCTACAGGAGGAAGTCAACCAAAAAATCTACAGCTAACACTTATTCGAATGTATTGTCTTGTAGATTCAGGGACCACATTGAACCTCTAGACAGCTTTTTAGAAACATAAAGGAGATGATAAAGAATAAGAGATGAATAAGTAACCAAGTAACAGAGATAGGGATGGCTAGACTCGAATAATGAACATAGAATAAAGAGCACTGACTAAGATAGAGAGGAAGAAAAGAACACTCGAGAGAATAGAGAGAACAAGTCAAGATCAATCTTGCCTTCGGGCGAAGGAGGAAGGAAAGAGAATAAGCAAGAAGACTCCTAGGGCGGGTATTATCAAGACAGGCAAGCTTGTCTTGGCTCTGAACATAGATAAGAAAGGAACCCAATAAACACTAGATTCATAGAGTAGGACGCAGGGCTGGCTCTTTCTAGGTGGCTAAGCTAAAAGGAGTCAAGCAAATAGGCTAACTCAAAGAGAGGCTAATTCCTTGAGCTTTAGATAAGGTCTCATAAATGTAGTATAGTGTCCGCTTCGGGATAGTTCTTCTTACACGTCTCATAGGGCTCTCTTATCTACAGGTGGCGAGGCTGTGAGACAGAAGCGAAAGAGAAACGAAGGACTTTAACCAAAACCGGGGATTCCAACAAAAAGTGACATGACGAGCAAACTAATCCACAGAAAAGAATTGCTTGCTTTCAACTCCTAAATAAACTGTCAATACTTACTGTAACTAGAACTTAAGAAAGCTCTCTTGTCATTAGAGTTGGCAAAGCTCTATTGAGTCGAAAAGCTTTGACTATTACTAATCAAGATAATGGATCCGATTCTAGACACTGGGAATTGGATTCGAACCTCTGACTTCCGATCAAAAGGAACTCGTGCAAATGAATTCAAATCCATGCTAAGAAAGATGTTGTGTATGAGCGCATCTTCTCCTTGAGTTGGCTAGTCTCAAAAGAGTCAATTAGCAGCTAGAAAGGCTTTCTATTTCTTAACAATTGTTGGTATAGGAAAGGAATGAACGAAAAATTGATATGTGCTACTTTAGAATGAGAACAAAGAGAATAGGATATTAGAACTCCAGACAAGAAAAGCTTCTCGTCTAGGGCGCTAGGTGGGCGAGTCCTATAAGAAGAAGTGACCCTGTAAGAAGATAGGAGATTCTTATCAATTTCTTGCTCATCAGTCCCTTTGAACCACTGACCGCTTTCCAACTTAGCGATTGCTTTAACCACAAGAAACCAGGTGAGTAATCAGAAAACCGAACTTGAACCTTCTGCTGTTTGGTTAACTGCTGACTATTCTACCAACCGAGCTCTACACTCAGGGATAAGGTCAGCAACATCCCTTGAAACTTGTATTGAAAACTTATAAAAAAGGCAACTCTTTATCTAAGTCATTTCCAATTCCAACCAACAATACAATTCGAAACACCAAGAACCAACAAACAAGAGGACGACTCGAACCCATACATGTTGATTCAAGGAACCAGTGCCTTACCAACTGATTAGCGGGAGTAGGACCTCCAGCTGTTGATTAATAGAACTAGTGCTTTACCAACTCCGAATACTTAACAGAATATACTGACTGAATGCGTACTATAACTAGTGTATGAAAGACTGAATCTAAATTGAGTCTTTATATAGGTCATTCAAAATGCCAACTCCTTTTCCTATTCTCCTATTCCTATGAATCAGTAAAAGATCAAGGACTTAGTAATAAAGAATGGCAAGTGTAGCTTGGACAGGTAGGGGTACAGCTTTCAAGCAAGGTATTCAAATAGGTAGTACAAAAAGAGGTATAGCTCTAAAGAAAGGTAGGAATAAGAAACAAAGTAAGTAGTTGGTGTGTCTATAGTGTATGTATACGTATGCGTGTACTATAATATAAGTTAGCGGCACTTGACGACTGGTTGCCCTATTTCTTTTCCAAGATAAACTTGCCTCTTTACTACAAACACAAATGACTTGACTTTCACCCTCAAGTTCTTCCTTAAACAATCTTTAACCAGAGTACAGAATACAACTAATCGCACTCACCGCTTACTTACTTGCTTTCCTTAGAGCTAGACTCGGATTCTGTAGCTTACTCTACTGCTTATGACTGACTTTGTTACTCTGTATCAGTATCCTCTTCTTAACCCCTAAACTTGACTATTACTAAAAGGGAACCCTAGGAACACAGTAACAAGCAACTAACTCAATTCCCGATCTCTTCCTTAATTAGATTGTTGCAGAGAAGTTCTTACCTTATACTACTTAGATTTTCCCTATCATTTATAAAGAAATGCCTTTGCCCCTTAATCGCTCCCTTGACTTCCTACTTGAAAACTGGATCGGAAGGACAAGAATACAGAAACAAAAAAGAAGAGTATTCCCTGGTTTGAATCTTCTCTATTTCCTTAGTCCCAGATACTAAACAAACAGAATATGAAGAACGCAGCTTTGTTAAGCCTTGTCCCCCTTGACTAATTAGGAATTCTGACTTAGTTTTCCTTAAGTTCAGTATCTACTACTAAGACTTTGTACGAAATTTCTTTAGTTCTTTAGGGCTTTCTTCCTTCTGTTACTTAGAAAAAGAGACTCGGTTTGAATCCTACATATGCTTAACGGTTCTCAGTCTTCCCTTAGAATACCCAAAATTGAGTGACTCTTCTAAACTAAATAAGTAGCTCAAAACTTCACTGGCAAATTAGAAAGTAGGAGACATATAATTGTAAATTCAATAAACAAGCAATTTCCCTCTGTGGACCTGTTTCGAAATTGACAACTTTGTAATTTCCCGGTATTTTTGTCCTAAACCTGCTTTCTCCTAAGGAAGCTCGATCCAAAATGTACAAAAAGTATTGATTTTTCATATATGCTGGACTCAATTTGATCACAAATGAAACGCGCTCCCTAGGGAAAATGGTGTTTAAGACTTTATCATATATACTGGACTACTTTTGACTTGTTTTGAAATGTCTTCTCTTCCTAAAATGGTGTTGAGGACTTTTGTCGCTATAGCGGACTACTTTTTTCTTTTTCTGAGTCACTTCCTTAGGGAAAAAGGCGTTGATTACTTTTGCCGCTATATGAAATAGAATTTTCTTGTAAAAAGGGATAGAAAATCATTACCTACCCTAGGGAAATGCTGGAGTGTGTTCAATTTTCGACTACGGTCAAACTTCATTCTGTACTTTTCCTTGCGAAGACTAGATCCTGTTTCAAAAAAAGTAGGACGCATATAACTGCAAAATGAATAAACCCGGTTTTGTTAAGGGAACAGGTCTCAAATTCCGTAAAAAGTAGGAGACATATAATTGTAAAATCAATAAAAATGTACATTTTAGTAGAACTCGTTCGCTATTAATTTGAAACTCCCGGATCCAAGAAGAGAGCCGATAACAGGTAATTTCTTATTCACTCTACCTCAAGATCTTAGAGTTAGGGTATGCGACAGCATAGAAAAACTCAGTTAGTAAATGAGAGGAGTAGTCTTCTTCAATTTGTATGTAGATAGAAAGGCAAATTTGAGCTATCCAAGATAAGTTTCAATCCCCGGTTTAAGCAATTACTAAAGGGTATTGCAGGGATGGTTTGGCTCTGAACAAAGTGAAGAGTTGGGGTTTGATGAGAAGGCAAGAGCTTGTCTCTTGTTGATAGGTATTCTTTAAGAAGGTCAAACAAAAGATACATAAGACTGAGCAGACAAGCAAAACTTACGATTCGTATAATTGCTCTCATTCTGTACTTTTCCCTTCGAGAACTGATTTCGCTTTCGTCTTTCCCGGGATTTTGGTCCTAAAACAGGCTCTGGAGAGTCAGTCAAAAATGTACAAAAACTAAGACTTTTGCATATAAGGGCGGACTCCTTTTTTCTTGTTTAGAAATGGCTTCCCTTCCTAAAAAGGTGTTGAGGACTTTGACAGCTATATGAAATAGAATTTTTCTACGAAAACTGCCCCGAAATGGAGGCTCTACGTAGGGAAATGCCCTCAAATCTTTGTTCCAATTTCGACTGTGGTAAAATGAATAAGACCTCATTTAGCTAGGCAAATGCAGTTTGATTCTCAAAAAAGTAGTCCAGCATAACTGTAAAATGAATAAAAACCCATTTTATTAAGGCAAAAGCTTGTGTTTGTATTGAATGAATCCGGCTTTTCAATAGATTCTCCTTTCTATTCTGTATCTATTCCTTTCTCTATTCCTCAAACTCAAACTACAAGAACAAGAAAACCAAGTAAGGCGACCGTCTGGGCGAATTAAACAAGTACAAGTAAGGACTCTCATTAACTAGTAAGGAATTTCTCAGGAATTACTATGGAGTTAAGATGGATTCTCTGTATCTCCACAATCAAGATCAATCTTGCCTCAAAGCAATTTAGAAGGGAAAGGACTAATACAGAGGCAAATTGACTTGGCTTGAGAATAGCTAACTAGCAGACAGTAAGGGAAATTCCTATTTCACTAAGGATTACTCAGTCAAACGAAGGTGAATTACTAACAAGCATAAATGCTTGCCTCTCTCACTAGTTTCCTACCTGACAGTAAGGGAATGGTGTTGCTTTTCCACTAGCCGACACAAGTTCCTCTATCTAAACAAGTGGAGTTCCTATCTCGTTGGTCTTACTCTCTCTCCAAGTGGAATTACTAAGGGAAGTCTAACATAGATGGGGTCTTACTAAGGCTCACTAGGACCACTTCCTTGGCAGCAATACAAGTAGTTCCTTAGCTCAATTCCCATCATAAGGACCTAATCCCTAGCTAAGAGTGAATTCCTAGCTGAGTTGCTTGTATCGATGAAGAGAACCGGGTCTCGAGTTTCCTCAGTTACCAGTCACCCTTAAGGAAATTTCACTATGGGAATGACTCAGTTCAGTCAATGGCTAAGGTGAATCCCTATCTTGATAGAAAGATAGCCTATCCCTAAAGCCAGAGAAGGTGTGCTAAGCAAGCAGTTGACTTTGAAGTCGAATGCAAGTGAAACAGGGTTGCTCTTTCATTGCTAATTGAAACCTGGCTAGGCTGTATAGAAGTGCTTAATCCTTCAGTTGTTAGCAGTAGAATGGGAATGATCGTTAGAGAAGGTAATTTCTTACTCATTCTCTTTCTTTGGAGTCCTATCCTCAGTCCTCTCCGTCTCTCTCCAACAGGATTTGAAGTTACCTAACCCAACTAGCAAGTGTATTAATTCTTAGACAATACGTTAGTATTGAACTTACAGTATATTTACAAGCAAGCTTGCCTAAATGGAAAAGAAGGTGTCTTAATTCTTCCTAATGTATTTGTTACTTGACTGTAGTTGTTAGGCAGTAAGAAAGAAGGTTGGAGAGCGTGCAATGTGTTGCTAAAGGACATGCTAGCTTAGAACTGTACTGTCGAATGGTAAGAAGGATGGAAAGTTGCAAGGAAGATAATGAATTAGGAATAACTACTAATTATCCTTACAGTCACAAGATTCATAATTCCGTCTTAGTGAATGCTAGAAGTGAAGTCAAAGAAGGAATGATAAAGAAAAGAGGAAAGGGAAGTTAAGGAAACTATAACGCTGTCGGTCAACTAGGCAAGTGATAGCCAATGAAGGTGTTGAGTCGAATGCTGACAGAGAAGGTTAAGTAGGCCTAAGATGGAATGCTAGCCAAGAGAGAAATGCAAAGAAGGTGACTATCTAAGCAGTCGATTGTGTTCCTAATCCATCAACAGTCGAGCCTAAGGAAATTGGGAAGTCCAATGCTAACCAACTTCTTCAATTAGGCAATATAGAATTGACCTTACAGTTTCTTATTCCGTCTTAGTGAATTTGGGCTTCCTCCTCCCTTTTTGGAGGCTTCCGTCTTGTCCAATAAACCTGATAAAAGAATACTTAATGAAACGGATTCTATCTTCTATATCCGAAAACCTGTCATTGTCATTACATCCTTTCAACTGCTACACTTCGGCTTTACCTCACTTCTAACACTCCTTTGCGCTAAGAAACCTAAGAGCTCCTTTAACTACACCGGTTTCACTAGCATTAATACACTTTCTAGGCTCGTTAGGTTGTTTACACGTTACCTTCATAGCTACACCTGCTATCCCTGAAAGTAAGGGATGAGCTTATCCTCTCTTATCCTTTAGCCAACAAAGCTACACCTTCCTTTGCAAGCTAACAAATTCGCATCAACTTCAACCACAGGCTATGCAGATTCTTAGATGGTTTAGGAATTCTTAATAAACAGTCTGAAAGTGAACATATTCTGACTTCCTAATTCAATAAGAACTCAACCGC
>JAYMTG010000012.1:0-89542 GCA_036897565.1 Pelargonium exstipulatum | reverse complement strand
ACTTTGTCCCAAGTCTTCTCTTGGTTTAGGTATTACAGGTATGAAGATTGAGGAACTATTCACAGAATTTGAACCTTTGTATCTAATGTATTCTGTACTCCGGTTAAAGGGTAGTAAAGGAATAAAAAAGCTAAAGTAGGTATAAAAGGCTACAAGGAAAGTCAAAAGGAAGCTGTTTTCAGTTAGTACAAGGGTGTGTAGAAAGCTTGTTTGACTCTCTTTCGTGTTCGGTAGGACCTAAAGCTAATAAAGTAAATAGCAGAAGGTTAAAGAAAGAGTTTCTCTGTTGTTCTGTATTGCTTGCTGAATTGCTTTTAGGAGTAGGAGTTGTCTGTTCCTCTGTTTCAAGTTTCCAGGATGCTAAGGGAATATAGAAGTTAAGTAAAAGCCTGTTTTTGTTGGTCTTGGTGTTCCTGTATTCTAAAGACATTGAGGGATATAAAGAACTCGACTAAAAAAGTAAAGGTTATTCATTTCTAGTAATGAAGTAGAGGCTAAAGTCTGTCTTTTGGGATGTATTGACAGGGAGGTTCTACTTTCTTGTTCCTTGCTTCCCCACTCAGCTAATCTAGAAATCTAAGAAATATGAGAGCTTTGATAGGAGCTGTTAGAATCTCTTAGAGAATAATAAGAAAGAGACGAAAATATAAAGGAGTCTCCGGTTTCTACAATTTCTTCTAGCTCCAGAATTAGTTGAGAAGGATTAGGAACTTTTTGCTTTTTTCCGCGGTTAAATTAGGAAATCTTACAAAGTTATGATACAAATATCTAACATCAGGAAGAAAAAAAGTTCAATGGAAAAAAGGAGCTTCATGGTAAGCGCGTTTGAACCTGCGGCCGTTAGATATCTTTTGCTCTACCAACTGAGCTATACACCCAAAAAGAAAAAGAGAAGTATCCTAGTATAACTCGATATAATCTGATTCCTTGGCTATTAAGAATGGACGACTTATAGATTTGCAGTAAAAGTTAGACTATAAACTATATAGGTATACTCGATCTTTGGATAATGTGTATCATGTATAAGCCTCGTTTATTAACAAAAAGAGTCCAAGATTGGGTGGAATAGAGTTGAACCCCTGCCCTCGCTAAAGTTTTTTATAGGCAATTCGGTCGATATTGAATAACTAGTATGAGTTTCGAAAAGCTAGTATTTTTTCAATTATATATAATAAATCCAAATACTAAAATCGGTGACTACCCTGAAAATCTCCCTGAATGCTGGGTACTTAGCGTACTACTAGTTTAGCAAAAGTATATAATTACAACTAGGAAACTTCTATTGATTTTATATCTTAGTTAGAGATAGGGGTTAAGAACTTTTTTATAGTATAGCACCTAGGAAAAATTCTTAAGTCTTAGAGGATTCAAAACTTTAATTAATGCGAGTAGTAGCTCCGCTAAAACTACAGGTGTTATATGCATTCTTTAGATACTAAAAAGAAGGTAGTAACTTTCTTTTTTTTTTAATTTAAATTTTAGTAACATTTCATACGAGTATACTATACTAGACAAAAGAAAATACCAAGCTTCCATAGATCTCGAGATCTCGGACTCGGTTAGAGCAAAGTAGGTGGTTAGAGCGCGGACCCAACAATCTAGATGACACAGGTTCAAGTCGTGTAAAGTAATTAAAGTATTCTCTTCCGTTAGTGGTTGAAATACATTTATCCTGGAATGTCATTCTCTTATTTAAAAGTTCTTGAATGGGTAAACTATTCAAATTAGCAATCCGCTTTTTTTAGTAAAAGGTATCCGTATAAAGTGAAAACCCACGATAATAGGATGCGGATACAAGGAAACCTCTTCTGAGTTGCACGGAACCAGTCGCGCCGAATAGGAGCTCTGATAGGTATATGCTCTTTTTCCTTTTATTAGGTTGAGTAAAGTAAAATTCTATCGATTTCAAACATTTTTTGAAAGCTTGGTTGGAGTCAAGATAGAGCAAATAAACTTTCTCTATTCCTTAGACTTAGAAAAGAAAACTTACGTGATGTCACTTAATCCAGGTATAGAGTCCCTTAATTATATGAACGAACCTAATACCATATTGTTCACAGTAGCTTAAATTTGTTAGTTCAGCTCGCGGAATCGCTTAATTAAGTAGGCATATCTAATCTAAACTAACTCACTTCTCAATCCTTTTTATTAAATGGGGTTCTCTCTTTATCTTTATAGCTAGTCTTTTTTACATATACTGCAAGGTTCAAACGGCGTCTACTCTCATTTTAGGTCTTAGTTTTTATCCTATAGTTTTTTCTATGTATGTTTCATTCCGCTAAGTAATTGGTTATTCAAGAGAAAGATCAAACAAAAGGGGGTACCCACCTTCTCTAAATTCCAGGAATTCATACCATATATCGTATATACATTACTAAATATACAAAAGACTAGGAATCTAAAAGATAGGAATCTAACCTCAATTCCTCAATTCAGTAAGGACTAAACTAAAGAGTGAATTCTAGTTACTTCTTATCAGGTTCTCAGGAATAAGATAAAGAATTAGAATTATGAGGTCTCTAAAACAAAGAGCTACAATTCCTATATTTATTATGACTGGAAATAGAACTACAAGACAAGGAGCTACAATTTCTAGTAAGGCGAGTAAGGAATCCTATCCGTAGGTGATGGTATTGCCAGAGTTGCTATTGCTTTCCCTAGGAAAACTTCTTCATTTTTCTAGTTTTACTTCTTATTAAGAGTTTTTTACTTTACTTAAAACTGAAAGAGGTATTGATTTAGGAGTATAGGGGTCCGGATTAAGTGCCGCTAAATAAATGCGTAAGGATTTTCAGGTCAGGAGAGTTCCACTTTGTCGATTTAAGAAGGTCATTAAGTAAACAGAGAAGGTCATTAAGTAAACAGAGAAGTTTTCTTAAGCAGCCATTCTCCTAGCTTAGTAAAGTAAGCCCTATAATCCTCTGAAAAAAAGAGGAAAAAGCAAGTCAATATTGACTCCAAAGGCCCTATACAAAACCCTACAGGACACCTAAACTCTCGATAAAAGCCTTCTAGAAAGTAACACTTCCTGTTGCCCCATCGTCCTTGTAGTGGTAGATTGCAGAATATATATAAGTCTTTTGGTATTACTTAACTCTGGAGTTCTAGTTATTCGCGTTATTTTAATCACTTAGATACACTTATGGGCTCATTTCTCCTATTCCTCCCATTCCCAGTCTTAATGTAATAGGGCTCTTGTTTTCACTGGACCTTAGTATGATCCGCCATTTATTTTCCTCCGAACATATCAAAGCTTACTTTTGGGACATGTAAAAGGTTAAAGTCGAGTAAACCGGGTTCCTTTTTGGGTCGGTATTAAAGGCAAGTGAAGCTTTTGAAAGTGAGTGAAAATTTTCACTACAGGAACTCATATGTAGTTTAAACTGTTGGTAGAAAGATTTCTTATAAATTGAGTGTAGTTAAAAAGACTTAATTATAAATGGGTATTCCGGTTGGCAATAGAAGATAAACTTTTGACTAAAGGATTCGATTTCCGCCTTTTCTTTGTAAGGAGGATCTAAGCACTTTGAGGGCAAATTCCCCTTTTTGCTTAATTCAAGAGCCGCGGGTGTTTCTTAGATTAGAAGTAGTCAGAAATAGGAAATTAAGAGGAATCTTGTGAAGTAAACTTAGAAGCTTTCAAATCCTTTATTTTATTATATACTTAACTGAGCAGGGTCCTATGTTTTTGACCCCTTTTCTCTCAACTTTACATACACTTAGGCATCGGCGCCTACTAAGGATTCAAAAATTGACTATCTAAGATATTAAGATATAATGAAATGTCTTCTGGCCTAGTTATATGGCTCTCTTCCCCCCCCCCCCCCCCCCCCTTTCCCTGGAATCTTTTTTCAAATTTAAGGTTCACGACTTATAAGTTAGATACAGACCTTGTCGAGAAAGTAATTGAAGACTATTCCAGTATTAGAGCTCCCTATAAGTCTTGTGATTTTTCCGTAACGGAGGAGTTTACATAACATCCACACGCAAGGGTTTTCTAATTCTAGCTTTTCTAGGATATAGGTATTTACCATACTTTATAGGCTGCTACACTTACTACGTATGATTTTATTAACCTTAGAGTTCTCTTGATCGGTCAAAGAGAAGTACAAATACGCATTCCAACTCTGAAGTTTTAATATCAAAACCAATAAAAAAACAATTAAATCACATACTACAAAAGCATGCTCTCAAAGAAAGCTTTAGGCCAAATTCAAAAAGTGTTACCCCCTTAATATACATATTAAACTTTTGTTTTAGATTAGAATCCAGAATACAAGATTAAATAAAGTCACGAATTGTCTTTTAATACTATTTACACAAAAAGTTATGGTAGCTAAATCCAATGAAATTGACTCACCGATTTCCCTTAGTCCCAAGCTCCTGCAAGTTAAAGGTTGACCTAATACAAAAAGAATTTTGTTGGGAATAAACTTGCCCAGAAAGCGTATTTCAAAATGAAGAAAAACCCTTGGAAATCCTTTTTAGGAACATTTTTAACAGATAAACTAGACAGAGTCAGGCCTGTTCGTAAGTACTTTTACTGCATATATGGGGTTTGCCTCTATCTTTTTTTTTAGGTCTCAAATGCCTGGTCAGCCTCATTATTGAATGAATAGGGCTTCCTATGTTATTATTGGTATACTAGTAACCGCTTAACTTTCCCTTTTACGACCTGACGATTATAAGAAAAAAACTAGGTCAATAACACTAACCAACCGCTAGATTCTACTTTCGGTACCTACCCCTATATCTTTACTGAAGTAAGCATATTATTAGACAAGCGCAGCCTTGTCTCAACAAGTCTTAGGATTAGGAAAATGCAATTTATTAATAGGACTCAGACTGAACATTTAGGAGAATAGTCCCATATACAATGAATAATGTAATGAATATTTATTTTCGAGGTAAAAAGGGTTTCAAATACCAAAATCCGTGCTATTGTCTTTGTCTTTGCTTGGCTAGAGTCCGAATATAGCTTATATAAGATAATATGGAATACTTCGATAAGGCTTAAGCAGGTGTGGTATATAATTACCTAGAAAAGAAGGCCCTCCATGACTTCTAACTTGAACAAATAGCCTGCAAACTTTTACAAGGGTCGTCTCCAGTTTTCACTTCCAAATGTGGGGATTTTAGGTACACTAATATAACTTGCGCGTACTATTCCTAGTTTATACTGTATACTCTTAAGAGGACCCGTAGTAAGTAAAATTCTTTTTAGACCCTTCACCTATAAATTTCCTTGGTTATAAAAGGGTTTCCTGTTCATTTTACCAAGATTGAATGCGACTGCTTGAGCTTATATGTCGTAAGTGGTTGCTCTTAGTAAGCAGCGTTAAGAAGGTTCTATATAACCTTTTGTTATAGTTGGTTAGAACAAAGCCTTAAGTCATTGGTTTAAATTCACAGTATTCCTATAATATCGTTACCAATTTTTGTAGTAAACAGCCCTTCTTATTAGTTGTTTAGTAAGAATTCTTACTTTAGTAAAGTTTAGAGTATATTTTAACTACCTAAAACCTAGATACTTTCTTCTGTATCCTATGAAGCCTAGGCCTCCCAAGCTTCTATATTAATAATTGTGTAGGGACATATATAAGTATAAAAGACTATACTCTAAAAAACTGTATACTAGGGTTAACCGCGCACTCGCTATAAATGACTGAGTTTTTCAAGAAAACTTGCTAGATCCTTTGCCTTTCTTTTCCAGTGCGTGTAAAGGTAAAGAGCTTTACACGATTTCGGTATGATGCGATAATTCTTTATATTTCTCAAGGTATTTTGAACGGTTGGATAAGAGTGTACAGTCGGGTGCTGGGGTTCCGCTATCCTAGTTCCTGAAAAAAGCTTTTGTAATAAGCCTTTTAGTTTCTTTAATTATCTGGGTATGCCCACGGCTCCTATGCAGTACTTAACAGGAATCCGCGATTAAATCAGGAGTTAGTCGCTTAAGGTAATGTTTTTCTTTAGTATAACAACTTAGTTGTTAGGGCCCTCTTTATTTAGATTTCAATTTTGGTTTATTCAAGGCTGGCTTTTTAATAGGATTCCTGCCTTATATTTTAAAAACTCTCGCCTCGTTCAAGTAAGAGTAATAATTAGGTATTACAAATATATGTTAAAGGGTCTTATTTAGGTTGCTTTACTAAATTTGATATACCCTTCATTTATAAGAGTATAAGACCTCCAAGGAGTCTCCTTTAAATACAAAAAATTGAACACGAATCTACTAAGGAAGCTACTTCCTTCTTTGTCTAGTTCCTTATTTATAACAGCAAAAAAACTCTTCTAAGGTAACCGATCGACCTGTTGAGATAAAAATAAGTAATTCACAACTCCTTCTTATTAAGATAAGAATTCAATTCATTTAGGATATTTTTTAAGAAAGTTTTTTTGTAATCCTTTTTCGTGTAACTTTGATAAAGCTAATACTTTTTGGGGTTTTATAGAGAGCTCCACTTTCCACTATTATATCTACGATACCTATTCTAGCAAGAACTGATAAAAGAAACCCTGGTTTATATTTTATCTTTTATGAATTGCAACCAGTTCTTAGGGAATTCCTTGGGTTTGACTCTAGTAGGTTTTCACATCTGGCACTCTATCTTATAGCCCCTATAGTTTCTGACTTATAGAGCAGCCCCAGTAGCATACTAATTTGCTTTTACCTCTTATTGAAGCTATTGGTGCAGAGAGCATACAACCCCTATCTTATTTAGTATAGTAGGAAAGAATGGGTCTACCTGACTGTAGCGGAGCGAAAGGTCATGCTATATCGTAGTTATAAGGATACCTACTTACCTTATAGCCAACTTCTACGTCTTACACTCTTCATAATACATATACCAACCTAGCCTTACCTTTATTATATTACTAGTTTCTTATACTTTATATGCCTTACTACCCACTTTCTGTAGCTGCAGTCTTGCCAGCCTTCTTAGTTGCATTATCCCTACCCCTCTTGATAGGAGTCCTCCTCTTGTTAGCAGCTAGAACCTTATTCTTTCTATTAGCTATCTTATTGGTCTTGTCTTTTTAAGAACTCTTAGTATATTCATTTTGGTACTTCTCAAAATGTCTAGCTAAATGAAGGTTGTCATCTGTTAAATTGAGTGGGTTCAATCCAGGGCTTAGGAATTGAAAGAATACCTTTACTTTAAGCCAAGCGGGTTTCCAGAAATAGGGTTTGTTATTGCTGTAATTGAGATAGATTTGGCTTTCCTTTCAGTAATTGCTTAATCTTAGCAAGACAAAGCTTGCATTTACTTCTTTTACTCTAAAATATTCTAGGATCAAAAGGGTTTGTGAATAATAAAACCTCTTTTGCATATTTAGAATTTCCAAGTTCTAATGTGTAGTAGGCCCCCTTATCGATATAACAAATTTCAAAGTACTAGACAAAGAGAGACCCAAGATATAATACGATTCACTATTGGTTATCATAGTGAGTATTTCAAAAGGAAACTCTTTTATAGTATTCAGCAAAAGTATCCGGAAAGAAGCAGTGGCATACGTCTTGAGGTTATTAGGGCTCCCTTTCGTATAGTACTTAAGATTAGGTTTTTTGTTTTTAGAGTTTGGTACCTTTCGCATTTACTTTTTTTGGTACAAACTTTAGAATTTCTGGATATAATAGGGTAACTATCTAAGTCTGAAATACGTATAGAATCATAGGTATTCTTTAGTTTCTAAGCGGGTAGAGCGTGGCTCTAGTGAAGTAATTAAGGTAAGTAGTGAGTGGTTCCTTTCTGAAAGCGCAGTACTTTGCTAGCTTGAGAGTTTAGTCTTAATAATTTCTAGGAGATAGTTTAGGAAGCACACTCTCTAATTGGATTAGTTCTTGCAAGTCGGTGGAGCTCTTTAAGAGTTTCTAGTTCTTGGAATAGCCGGCAAATAAAAGAAATACAGATTATCTTGTTCAGCGAGCAGAAGGAATTGTAGCTCACACTGGGCCGGCGGTAAATAACAGAATAACCAGAGTACTTCTTGGCTGGGAAGGAACTCAGAGAATCCTTTTCTTGAGCGGAGAGTCCTTTGAAAGCTGTCCATCTGATGGCGCACAAGTAAAGGAAGGTTCCTGTTTTTTTCTTTTGATGTTGGTCCTAGTGTAAGTATGTACTATACTGATATACCCTACTTAACCTCCTAAACTTGGAAGGGTTTAGTTGGTAATAGGGGAATTATTACTCCTAATCTCCCCTCTAAGGCATATTCCTCTTTATCAATAAGCACAAAGAGCGAGAGGAGTACGCCTTAGGAATATCCTTCAATCTAATACTATAATATTCCTTTAACTTAACTATATTCTCTATACATATAAGTACTTTAATGAATACACAACAAGACAGGTGTATCTCTTCCACAAATTCCCTAGAGTCTAGCTGCAAAGAAGAAAGATACAGTTCCTACTCTTACCTAAAAAAGGTATGCTGGTTAGAACTCAAAAGAAACAAATATAATAAAGTCCTGAAGAAAGAACAAGTCAAACAAGAGCAAGTGAATTGGGTGTGGCTTAAGGTACGTGATTTATGTTAGGAAAAGATATGGAAGATATGAGGATTCTAAAGTGGGCGTTTCTAGTGTAAGGGTTTTAACTACCAATAAACTTATATAAAGTCAGTTCATTTACAAGCAGCTCTTCTGTTTCTAGTCTGTGTTTTGGCATTTCAAGTCAAGAGATAAAATATTAAGTAATAGTTGTCTCTGGTGTTCCTTATTTGTTTTATAACTGTTGTTCGTAAGGCTGTAAAGGCAAAGACTTTCCTTTTCATTTCCTAATAAATAGGTAGCTACTCCAGTTTGTAAGGTGGTGTTTAAAGGGTTGCTAGATTCAGATTTCCTGGACAAGACAAGGTTTTATTAGCAAGTAGGCAATCTGGGACAGTGACTACAGAAGTACAAAGATAAGGAATTCGAAACTATATAGTAAGAGTTCCGGGATGAGGGTTATAATATATGAAATTCCACTTCATTTAGAGCTTAGGTATTATGTTTACGACAAACAAAGTCTCTTTCTTTTTTTCTTTATAGGAATTTCCATAAATAAGTACTAAATCCTGTATCATGCTGTATACCTCAGGGGTCTAGGGCAAGCCTCAAATAAATAACTGTGCTCTAAAAGGGTTCCACGAGGGGAAAATCTCCACACTCAAGCTTTTTCAAAAGCTTTACTTTTTTGCTATCCAGGTTTTTCTTGATTTACGGAAAGTAGGGGGCCCTTAATATTTTAATTATAGAAAAAAAATCCATAGAAAATAGAATAGAATGGTACAATAAAAGCTCCTTTTAAGAGTATCCCGTTATCTTACAAGTGTGAAAAAGGAAAAAGGAGCATATGCCGGTAGCTTTGAAGAGGTTCCTTATGCAAAAGAAAAAATTTTCTTTAGTTATGCGTATTACTTAATGACAAGCGTAGGCCCTCTATTATACTAAGGAAAGTTGAATATTTAGGGTATCTTTAACGGAGCAGAAAGGTTACTCCCTATTAATTATAACTCTCCAAAGGGGCGTGCTGCTTAAAAAAGTTATTACGTATATTTTTTGAAAAAGTGACTCCTTATATGCATAATGGCACGACTTACACCAGGGGGCTTCTTTTTAAAGTACTTCGTCCTGCCGCCGGGGGACTCTTTACTAACATTCGAAAAAAGAAATAAAAGCGCATGCGATATTGGCTAGATACACGTCTTTATAGCATTCTCTATTTAAGCGATTATGATTCCTACTTTATCACTATTAACAAAGTACCTCTCAAATCAACAAATTACTTATACTTTACACGAAATTTCTGTTGGATTATACCAATATTTTCTATTGCCAGAATTGACTAATACTAAGACTTCTTTTGCCCTCTAAAAAAGACTTATCGATTTAACAAAAGAAAGACCTTAGCTAGGCGAGACTTTTTCCTATACTTGAAAACACTCCTATTCCTTGTTACTTAACTGGATCAGTAAGGTTGACTTATAAGGTCTTTACCGGAAACAAATGACTAAAGCGAGTTCTTTCTTAGGACCCAACTCTACTCTAAGCAAGTGCAAGTTCAAACTGTCTTTGTTTGTGTAGCGAGAATTGTATTTTGAGCTTCTTCCGATAATGGATTTAGGAGAACTGATAAATACTGAATAACAGAGTGATAGCTAATGTCCTTGAATGCAAGTGCAAGTGGAGAAGGTGAAATAGGTCCAAGCAATTGTTGCTCTAAAGGTAAAGCTGTTGTTCTAACTTACCAATCCTCCTCATTGGAGACCTAAAATACTCCTTTTCGTGTTAAAAGGTTCAATTCTTTTGAGATGGGTAATTAGATCCTATGACAGCAATGACGGGCCGATAGAGAATCCTTATTTGTTCTGGATAGCAAGGACTGTAGATAACATAATAACAGAATACAGATTTTACATTCCTAGGAGTTTCTTACAGGATTGTTTAGAAAGCTTTATTCCGAGTAAGCTAGGACCTTGTATAGCAGGCTTGGTAGAGACAGTCAGTGTAGCTAATCTATACTATCACTAAACCCTTGAAAGCGAGGAAGAACCTGAAAACCTTAGAATCCTCTCTTCCCAGTTCACGGTCAATTGAGGGCACAAAACTAAATACTGAATTTCCTTAATTGTCTTAGTACTTCTTTGTAATTGGAACTCTCTTAATTCGTGCTAGCTAATGACATATTCTTAGTCTTCTCTTTTAAAATATCTTTGGTTTGAGGTTTGAGCCAGTGACTGACCTCTCGGCTAGACTTCTATTGAACAAAACGGTGTTAAATTCTAAAGTAATAAGCGGGTCAACTTTCGCCCAACAGTAAAGGGTTGTCTTTCTTACTTGGAAAAGGAGCTCCTAACTAAGAGTCCCCTTAACCTTATAAAACTCATTTGTAAAAAGCTCAACTGGGGTTGTAAAAATTGATAAAAGCACTGAAAATGCTGAACCAAGGAATTATTCCAACTTGGAAAGAATCTTACTTTTGGGTAATACAAATACAAAAAAGGGATTCCCCGAAGCTCTTTTAATCCTGTAAAAAGGTTCCTTGAGACGTTTGTCTACTATGATATCCTCTTTTTACTTCTTATACATAAGCGGTATCCTATCGAAAGAACCTCTCTGAATGAGACTATTAAAACTTCAATATCATGTCAAGGCTTACCCCATCCCAGATTAAAAGGCTCAAGTCCAGCTCAAGTTTTAGATCCTTAATTTCGATTCAGCTGGCTAGGATTAGGGTTGTTTTAACTTCCAGTTTTTTTACTGGGCACCTAGATCCTTAGTGATTTTGCTCGAGGAGCTCCATAACCTTACCAGAGTACAACTTCTTTAAAGATAAAAAAGAACCAAATAAATCCTAATTGAGTTGTATTAGTATATCTTATCGCTAAGTAAAGGAGAAAATGAAAGTAAGTGTATTACTTGGTGATTCTAATTTATGAATTGTAATTCCATTTCATTTTAAGAAGTTTTTTTGAATAGAGTTTTGATTGCAATTCTATACCCTACAAATTAACAGCACTTGGGATTCATCCGGAATCCATTTCCAAATATCTCTGATAACTTGTACCTTGTACTTAGAAGCTTTTATATTAGTACATCTCCTACCGGGGGGCGGGTTTCTTGATAGGAAATATTTTATAGGCGGTCAGAATTCTGTGACTCCAGCGAATTCGCTAATTGGGCTAAATTTCTTTATCCAAATCCTAGTACTATAAACTAAATTGAGATAACTGAGAATAAAAAGATATCTTGTGGATAGGCTGCAAGGACTTGAGATCCTTTCTTTGAGCAAAGCTATTCAAAAGAATAAAATCTACTTCAAAAACAAAGAAAGCTTTTTGTTAAGATATTCTGAAATCGATAAAGAATGACTTAAAGGATAGTACTTATCTAGATTTCGTTTGTACTTTAAGAAACAGCTTATTAAGGCACACCGTTATTTGCAGAGGAAAAAGATACCCAAGTCCTTAGCTTTTACTACTTTTGAGTTCTATAACATGTAGATAAAGAAATTCAATTGATCTTAATATTAAGAATTTTCTACAAACCAGGGCCTAGTTCGAGAAATAATCAAGTTCATTATTCAGTTTGAAAACCAAGGTATTCAATTGGCAAGCTAGGTCAGATATTTTTAGGAATTCTTTGCTAGGATACTGACTCTTGTTTTTTATAAAGTGGACACAAATGAGCATGCAACGGGTTTTGGCTATTGTTCTCATTAATACGGACGGTGTCCTAAGTCCTTTTTTAGAAAGTCTTCACTTGATAATGTCTAAATTATAGTAGTACTCCTTATTCCTGAAATTTGAAGTGTTAAAGTACTCCTATAGGGAAGCTTTTTGTTCCTTTTGTTTATTTTCAATTATTTCCGGGATAATAAGGATAATAAGAAAGACGCTTGGGAATAAAAAGAAGAAGTAGAAAATTCAGTTTACAAGCAGGTTAAATAATAGAGTTTTGACGGGTGTCCCCTTCGGCTATATCGCATTAAAAAGGGTTCCACTTATTTTAGGAATTTCGTAGTCGTAGTAGAGCTCTCAGTTTTTAAGCTATATTTTAATTTAACAAGTTTAGTGGATTGCTCATAAATAGGGGTTTATTTACTTGTGCATGTGTCTAACTTAATGCTTTTTTAACAAAGTAAAATTGGAAAACTCTAGAATTTCCTGGAAAGGCTTAAGCAGAGTAATGAGAAAAAAAGAGTTTTATAGGAAGGCTTTTGAGCTCCTTAGATTACTAGTAAGTTTATAAAACTAAGTATAACTAGCCAAGGTTTCTTAACCTCAAATTAAGCTAAAAAGGATCCGCTATCCTATTCTCCTTAAAGAGGTTTGCTATCTAGAATCACGGAGAAATTTCATATCTAAGAGGTTTGGTAATTTAAAGAGCCAATAAAAGGTTAAGCGTAAGTACGGGGTCTATAACCCAAGTAAGAGGTCCCTTTCTCTGTTTCTAGGTTTCAGATTCCAGATATTAAAGAAGTTTAGGGGTGTCTCTATCACTAAGAGTAGCTTTTTCCTTCTGTAGCTAAAGTCTTTTAGTGTTACTATCTCAGGAGCCTCTTTTTAGAGTACAAAACCCTAGGAATTTCTAAGAGATCGTTTAGAGAGTCGCTTTTTAGAGTATAAACTCAGTCTTGCTCCTCTCATTAACAATTAAAGGGAAAGAGGAATACACCTTATAACAGCTAATACAACTAAGACTGTAGAAAGAGAATAACTACAATATCTGAGTATTCATACAAGAGATAATATAGGTAAAATAACTCCTAGACTTCTCTTTCCTTACAATATAGACAATACAAAAGGTACAGAGAGTAAAAAGACAAGTAACATTCTGGGTACAAAAAGAATAGGGACACGGAAGAGTAGAGCTATTATCAAGAAGGGGGTAAGGGCGGCTATCAAGAACAGCACAGCAATATAAATGACAAGTAAAGGGGTGCGCACGAATTCCTGGTTTATTTAATACAAGCGGGATTCCTAGTGAAGTCAACTAACCTTTCACTACTACGGGTTTTCTTCTCAATTACAAGCAGCTTAAGCTCTTAGTCAAAAACTCTTATAGATTATATAGGGTTCCTCTTTTGTAGACTAAGGACTTTGCAGTCCAATTTTCTAGTTAAGAGCAGGTCTAGGAAATAGGAGAAATTAGGAATTAAGGTAGAGGTAAAGTCCTTAGAAAAGCCAGTGGCTAGGGTATAAAAAAACTACTGGCAGGTCTACACAATAGAAATAGATGGAAGAAAGATGAGTCATTCTGTCTTAAAAGTCAGTCAAAGGGTAAACCGCACATTCAAGTCTTAACTCCTTAAGATCGCAGGGAATTCTGAAAGGAGATCCTTTTTAGTATTAATAGTGTTACTATCGTAGGAGCCTTTTGTATAAACCCCAGGGATTGAAGATAGTAAACAATACAGACAACAAGTACAGGGGCTGTCAAGAAGAGTAAAGATTTTCTTTAATAGCCTGGACTTTCTTACGCTTCTACAAGCTGTAGTCTAAGTATTTAGCCAGTTTTTTATATTTATTAAACCTAAGTACATAAAAGCTATAAACTATCGAGCCTTAAACTTAAAGAACCTATTCCGGGCGGAACTTGAAACCAATGGCATCCCTATGCTTAAGATGTGCTCTACCACCTGATTCAACAGTAAATTGAAAGAAACACACTCATTCATTCTTGGGTACTTAACTATATTTTATCTACTTTGAATGATTCTTATGGATAAAGGAAAGTCTTATACTCTATTTTAAATTAAGAATTGTTAAACTAAAGCGTTCCGAAGTAATGCAGAAGGGTCCATCTCGAACTAAGGAATTCTTGAAATACAGATTGTAGGTACACTACTTCTAGAACAGTAAAGAAGGGAGATCGCTACTTTAGAAGCCTTAAAAAAACTTAAGATATCTGATATAGTCGGTAATTTTTCCTTTTAGATAAAGATTGCTCAAGGTAAATCCCTCTTACTTATACATCTTTATAGGAAACTCTCTACTTATTCTTTTGTATATTATCAATAAGTACAAATACGGGTACTAAAACTAAGGAATCCCCCTCGTTTTTAGTAGTTGAGTAAGGTTTCGGGAGTTCTAGAAACACAAGTATAGTTGGGCTGCATGTACTAAGGGAAGGCTACCTCTTAGAAGCATGAGCTCTGGGCATCGGAATGTACAATCTCGGAAAACCCAGCAGGTCACAGAGCAAGGTTTTACTAATGAATTTTCTGATATAAAGAATTTCTTCCTTTTCGCCCGACAAAATCTAGAAATTCCTATACAAGATGTATCTAAAAAAGAATAGTTTTACTATTCCCAGAAAGAGGTGTCGAATCCATTACCTTAATCTATTAAAGTTTAAAAAAGGAAATAAATATAAGGGTATCAAATACCTAACAAATAATGCTTAGAAATTCTATATTACAGTACCACAACGCGGATTGAATAAACCCAGAGTCTTGGGTTCGAAGCAGTTGAAGTTACTCATTATTTTTTATCGTTTCATCCTATATAGAATTTGACTATTTTAAAAAATCTAAGAGTGAATCTAGTACTAAAATCTAATACTATATTCTAGTCAATTTGTTATCCAAAAGCAGTAACTAAGGAATCTCAGGGGTGTATTAACTTACATTTTTTTAACTGTTAAAGGCTCCAAGAATAAGAGAGTTTAGTATATTTTCGATTTTCTTCCTAGAATTTGAAAGATTTTCTGTCACGGGTTCCGTGATATACCAGGTGGTCCAGATTCGGGATTTATTTATATTTACTTTACACAATTAACTAAAGGGGATCCTATAGGAGAGTTCGTAGAGTTAAGGCTCTAAAAAAAGAAATGAAAGGAGCAACTTGGATTCTTAAGTGGGACTCTTAGAAGCAATAAATACACTTTTTAACAAAGAAGAGCCCTAATAATTTGTAGTTGTTTTCCGATCCATTTTAGGACTCTTTTGTATACAGAATAAAAGGGCAAGAATCTCTTTCCCAAACATACCGAATAAACTACTACTTCATTCCTGAATCCCCGCACTCCCTCTGATAAGAACTCTCAATCAAAGCGTTCTTGTTACTTTCTTTTCAACCCCCGTTGGGTGTATATCTACTTCCTGCTGCTTTAATACTACGAAATTCAAAGTGATCCCCTTCTTTACCTACCCCCTTTCTAGGAAGCCCTCTTAAAAGGATTCATTTATACTTTCTGTATCCTTGACCAAAGTGCAATCTGTTAGTTCCCAGCGAAATTATAGGAGAAGCAATTGGCTCTTGCGTGCACCTGAACACTAGATTTCTACTCAGTTTTTTCATTCGTTTTCTTAAGATAAATTAGTACAGAAGAGAATTTCAAGAACTTTTGATCCCTATTTGATCCCTAAAAGAATATAGAAGCTTGCCAATATTAAAGTCTTAGAATAAGGCAAGTGACATCTTTTTAAAAATAAAAAGTGTAAAGGTTCCGCTCAAGATAGGGGTTTTCTTATTTGTCCCCGACCCAAGTCAAGTTACTTTTATGAAGGCAAACACACTTGTAAGTTATAGAGCTTCCTTTATTAGATCCTCTTTTAGCGAAGCCCCTGGAACACTTTTAATGTATTAACCACATTGATTAGACTTATGTAGGGGAACCCTAATCCTGTGTCAGAAGAACTTGTACGGAGAATTTCTATCTATTCTATAATTACAATAATACTAAATAACAAAAAGCTGTTCCCATCTTTGTACTAAATAAAGAGCATTTTCTTAAGCAAAGTAAGATTTATTTGTGGATAATTATGGGTTTACTAGTCACAAGCATCGGGGAATTTGAAAACTATCGAGACTCAATTTCTTGGTTTTTTAGGGGAAGTGTTTTTACAAATTCTGTTTTTCGAAGTAAATGATGATGGTGGTATAGGGTATCCTTGTAGCTATCTATAGCAGGAGTCTGCCAGCTAACTAACTCTATTTTTTATTTCAGGTACCTGAAAATGAAGGAATGGCTCATAGTATAAGTAGAAACAAGTTGTTTACATTAATTATTCTCCGGATTAGTAAAGCACAAAGCTTAGAAATTCTTTGACCAACATACCCCAGCAATATCAGAGTTTCTTTTTTTCATTTGGTTAGTTTTTTATCCTTGAAAGCGAGTTTAAAGAGGTTTTAGTAGCTCACTAGGGAATAGGCGGGGTATATATTTCTTCTTTTTAAGAAATGAATAAGGAAATTCTAAGTAATAGGGTTATGTTAGGGGTAATAAGTGTGCTCCTCTGTTTCCAGGTTTCCTATTTCGCATAAGATAGAAAAGTTTGCATAAGTAAAGAAGTTTATAACTAAAGTTCCTATATATTCGATAGAGTTATATATCTAAAAGGAGGGAAGCTACTAAGCTTTTCAGTCTATTATTAGTTTTAGTAAGCAGTACAAGCACAAGTTTCCCTTTTTTTAGTTGTGTACTTGCGGAAAGGGTAGCGCCCTTTTTACCAACCTTAAATGCGTACAAGTTTTCGGGAGCTCTCCACTTTTATAGGATTAGGAGCAAGTCAAAGAAATAGAAATTTCTATTTAAGTTAAGGATAGGCTCTAACTGTGGAATTCTGCTAATTCAAAGTGAGTATCTCTGATGGCAAGGAGTCAGGATGACAGGATAACTCTATATTCATTGCTATATGCTCTTAACACCTAAATGAAATGCCAGGAATTCTGACTTTATTATTTGACTTATCACACTTAAGGGCTACAAAAAAAGAAGAGTGGCTAAGTCTTTTGAGCAGTCTTTTTTAAAAAACAAAGGTTTCCTGATCTAGGCAAGTACAAAGAAATCCAGGAAGAACTAAACCAGGATTCGAACCAAGGATATCAGATACAATTGACTAGTGCTCTGACGGATGGGTTGGGCAGGCGGATAGCGGCTACTTTCATTTTACCTCCAATAAAAAGCTTTATAAGAATCAAATCGGAAATATCTAAGTCTTAGTCAATATTTAGTACTAAATGTTACTAAAGACCCCTTCTTATCCCTAGATTTCTTTTAGATCTGTAACTAGAGCTCTGTCTTTTAAAGAGAACTCTATTCCTTAGATCTTTAGCCGTTTATCTATTTTGTTATTTATTACAAGCTTTAAATCCACGAGAGCTAGTCGTGCAAATTCGAGAGAAGTTTTTGTACTCTTTTATTTACCTTTTTTATACTACTTCCTATCCTTGTATGACTTAAATGAAGATTTCGAAGAAACTGACCAAAAATCCTCTCCTTTATAGAATTCTGATACAATATACTTTAGACTCGATTGACAAAGGACAAGACAGACTTGGCATAGCTATACTAGGACAAAGGTTCAAACCCTATATATATATTAATACAGTAACTCCTCTCCTCACTTACTTGACCCTTAAAATAAAACGGACTCACCTATATCTCACAGGTATTTAGGCGATTTTCCTATCTTTAAGCTACCGCGTCCAGTAATTAAAGAAGTACTAGTAGCTTTTTTTGCATCTAAGTGTGCTTTCAACTATCCCAAACCGACCTTTTGATATGTTTAGAAAACTCTTTTCGATGATCCAAGCAAGCACTAATTAAGGAGAAACTAAAATGCATAAGTCTATAAACCAAATAAGTCAAATAGATACTATCCATCTCTAAATAAGGGGTAGCCATCCACTAAGCCTTTTTGTTTCAGGAATTGCATTAAATTAAAAAGTGCATTAATAAGATGTATAATTCTAGTCATTTTCTAAATACCAGAGATAAAAAGTGTTCGCCAGCTTACCTGACACCCGTGCGGTTTCTGCTTTTTAGTGAGTTGATACGTTTTTTTTTAATTGTATTCATTTTTGAAAATATTTAAGAAAGCTTTCCTCTATCTAGGGTTTGCGGTTTGCCAATTCCTATAGGTATTAAATGACTCTAATTATTCTAATTGAGGTATGAAATCTTATTCTATATAGTAGAAAAGCTTATAACATCTTTTTCATGAAAAACAGACACTGAAAAGACAACTCACTAAGATTTTAACTCGACTTACTGGACCTGAAATCAAAGGAACAAAAAAACTATTACCATATGCACTGCTGGGTTTTAGATTTCATTATCTTAGATGAGCCACTTTCTAGAAAAAAGGTTATAGTACATAGAGCAGCTTCCACACATCTCAAAATTAAGAATGCTCTTTGGGACATAGTATTTGCTATTTGCTAGTCTTGAGAATTGAAGCTCGGTATTTTTGAAGGCCACGATCAGCCTCAAACAAATGTTCACTTATAGGATACTTAGTTCTTGCTCGCAAAGTAAGAATGCATGTAAGATAAGTACAATAAAGCATGAGACTGCACAGCAGAAAAAAGGTACGGTGTTTTCTTGGAGTGTAAGTTTTCTACAGGTGAATCTGTCCTCTTTTAGCTTGACACATTAGTCTTGGTGGGGTCAATAAAATAAGAAAGATAGAGACACACACGGATTAGTATACTACTTTACAAAAAGTCTTTTATTTAAAAAGGTTGAATCTCAGTTTAAGGAAGTATCCCATAATAGACATTCTTTAAGTCTTCAATATAAGAGAGATAAAAAAGGGGGAGTTAAGCAAGCCTGAGGGTACTCTATAATTCGGTGGTTTAGGCCCGCGGATTACTGATTACTAGAGAGTTAAGTGAAGGAATATAACGTAGCATAGTAAAATCTCTTTATCTCGTTTTTATTATAGTCTCGGGTCTGAAGGGGTTGGCACAACTAGTACTAAACTGGGGTATATGGTCTATTTTTGGAGGAATAGCAGCCTAAACCCTCCCAGGCCGACTCGAACCCATGATACAAAAGAAATTTGTATTCCGAATGAATAAAACGGCTCCGGATCAGTTATCCCTACTAGGCTGTCCCCTATTGCAATCTTCCTTTATTCTATATAAACGATTTCTAGAGAAAGGAACTTTTCAACTAAAACTAGACAAACCTTGTATAAAATTTTGCCTACTTTACAATTTATTCTAATAACCAGTAAACATCTAGGAATCACTATTCATTAAAGAAAGGCTTAGAGTTACTTTAATTTCAATAATAATACTTTATAAATACACTAAGGAATACCCTCTTTATATCATCTAGAGTAAACAAGTTAAGGACTATAAGAAGGCTTTTAGCTTCATTTAGGACTGGAAACTACACATTGTTTTTTTGATTGCCAAAGGAAAGGAAAACCCATAAAAAGGAGTTAGGCTTTATCGTAAAAAGCCGGATTACTTTCACTTGGATGGTTTATAAATAAACCCCGAAACCCTTACGAAAAATTGATCATAATTTTCTTCTTATTAATCTAACTCAATAGAATTAAAATTCACGAGTGCTTTGACTATGAAGAGTATGAAAGCTAGGTACTTACTTAATACCGAAGAACTGCTAAAAGTGAGAAACCTTTTTCTTTTGAAAAGGCTTATGGTTATATAAAAGGCTCTCTGGGGCTCCTGTTAGGAGTATAATATTCCTAGCATATCATAACGGGGTTTCATTTTATTTATTATTAACGAAGCCTTTTCTTTTACGATAGTTACCCTGAAAAAGAGATTTGGTATAGCAAGCTTCGGAAACCTACAGGGTCAGTCAGGGTGTAGACGAATCAGAACCTACGAGGCTCACTATTTTTCATTCTGAATCGAGAAGCTCTCCTTACTACCTTACTATACTATTAGAACTCTAACCCACAAAAGCAGTATCCTAAATTAGAGTTTAAAACTAGCAAAAAACTCTGCTACAAAGGGAACCCATTGTTACAAAGTCTATATCCTGCCGTATATGCTTGAATTACAGAGACTTATTAACGGTTCCTTCTTAGTAAAGAGCAAGTGGAGTTGAAAGGAAACGAGCTAGTGTATTTAAGTTGGTTAGGAAGATATAATATATATCCTTACAGTCAGTTTTATTAATAATTCCTAAGTCGATAAAGAGGGTGAAAGAGGGAATGCTAATGAAAGAGGACATGCTAGTGCTGCTAACAACTGTGTCAGTGAAAAGCCATCGATAGCAGTTGAAAACGATCCTACTGTATTCAGTATTCTGTATTCAGTTGTTAGCTAGTGTACTTGCAAGCCTAAGCAGTTGAATTTGCCAGTGTAGCTTGTATTAGTTTAGCCTTGGAAAGACTGAATTCATAGCAGCGGTGGAGGGAAGGGAGGTTCTAATTCTACGAATTGGAGGGTCGGTCGATGCTTTCTAGGCAAGTGAAAGATTGGTGCTAAGCCGGGCGAGCAATAGCAGGAGAAGGAGGAATTTCTGGCTCTGAACAAAGTGAGGAGGAGGAGGGAATGTTATGGCTCTCAAGAAAGTTTTCGGTATTGGGATAGGCCTTAGGAAAGCTTGTCTTGGGAATTCAGGAGTGAAACAAGTGTGGAATAAGTAAGGAGTTTCTCTTGGAAATGACTTAGATAAAGAGTTGATTTTGTATTAGCTTTCAAGACTCTTCTAGTTAAAGTACGCATTCAGTATATTCAGTGGAGTCTTTTGAATTGGTAGAGCAAAGAAGTTCTAGCTCTCATAGGTTTCAATCCTCTCTATAGTAATAACAAAAAGGAAGCTTCCCTAAAAACCGATTGACTTGTTCTTAGAGAGCCTAAGGAAGTGTTGCAGGCTTAGCTAGGAAGAGAGAGCTCTAGTAACAGCACTAAGGAAAGCATTTAAGTTACTACTGAATACCAAAGCCGATATACCGGATTTTTGTTAATACCTATTTGAGTTTCTCTTATTAGAAATTGAATGATGTTAATAACTAATATACACTTTACAGCCCTCATATTTATAGAGATTCTCTATATCCTGATATCCCCTACCCGTTTAAACAATTGCAATTGACAAGTATTCCTCGGTTCTAATCCGGGTTTAAGGTTCTTCCTTGCCTAGATTCAGAAACATTAGCTATTGACTATTAGAGTTTACAGAATTCCGTTATCCTTCGTTTTCAGTGTTCGGTATAGAATATAGAATAAGTGCCTTAAGCGGCTCTAGTTTTTCATCCCTACCATTCTCTAATTCTTACACGTTCTAAGAGGTCCCTAAATCTATGGAATAGGTTGTAGGTCCCTCGTCTGTCCGGAGCAAAAGACATAGAAATTCAGACCTTATACTTATAATAGAATCTGGTTTATGATTTACCAGCTATTAGAATAAAAGTTTTCCTTTTTAGGATTATAAAACTAAGAAACCCTTTAGGCATATAATTGATTTGACTATCACAAACTACTAAATAAACGGGAACTCAGTTAATTTAAGGAATTTTAGATTCAATTCTTTCTTTACCGAAGCCCTAATTGGGATTCTTGCTTCTTACGAGTTCCTTTGAACACCCAGAGGAATCTCCTTTAACCAACAAAAAATACACCTGTAGCTTATACTAAAAAGGTTGCTAAACCTGTAAAGGAAAAAACTTGACTCAGTAGTTCTAAGGGGAACTCCTTCAAAAATGTAGGGTAAAAAGATATTCAAAGTATTTCTTATCAAGAAGCTCAAGGTCTTTTATGTTCCTGGAGTGGCTTTAAGGGATACCCTAATAAACAAGTAAGAAATTCAGTTACGGGTATATAGTATTATGGGTTTATTTGGCGTAAAACCTGGCAAATTTAAGATAAAAAGCACAAAGAACCGGGATTTTCTATTCAATTTAATTAAAGTTAAAGAAAGGGTTAGTGCCTTTTTCATAATTTCCTGCACTTATTCTAATTACACAAATGAGAAGTAGCATAGTTCAAGTTTACAAGTAATTCACTACAGTTTCAGGGGTCTACTAGGCACAGCCTGGGCATATAGTACAGAAAGTCAAAAAGATTAGAAAATTGTACGTACCCATATACCGGGCGCCCGAATTATATGAATATTAGATCACTTGAAATCGCAAGAGAAACCCTATCTAGAATTAGAAATTCTCGGTTCCTTTATAACGGCTTAGAGTACCACCTTATAGTTACCTCTTTTCAGAGATATGTGACAAAAAGAATAAGAATGCTACGAGCAGTTTCAATAATCAGGGATCTCCTGAAATAGAAATATAACGGGACTTCTTCTCCTTTACGAGAGCATAAGGTGCAGTCCCGTGGAGTTAATGAATACAACTTTAATAAACACGTTCAGCTCGGTAGAGCGCAGGTCTCCGAAACCCGATGCCCTAGGTTCCAGAGTAAACTTTCTTTAAACTCGTCTCTTTCGGCAGCTTTGTTTTTATTTACGTATGGGATTTCACAATGTAAAAAGTTTTCACTTGATAGATTAACCAAGGCCTTTCTGGCTTTTCAAAACGTTTATAAGGGTTCCTAGATATTGAAAAAGAATATCCAAGAGTATAATTAGTATTCTATTTACCGCATTCACTCACATGCTGAAGTTAAATACAGTTCTATCGACCAGATATTATAATGATATGTAACCGTGACCAAGTTTCATGCTTTAACTCATTTCTTTTTAATAAAGAAGTATCCATAGATTTTTGAAGAATAGGAGCCTTTTATGCAATTTGTGTACTTAGTTATTTGTATAGTTTACGTTGCCTTGTTTTTTATTATTGTAAAGAGTGCCTTCCTATACCAAGAAAAACTTTAACTAATAAGAGCTTCTTTAGAGAACTCATTGTTATTCATTTTTATAAAGCACATAATCCAGCTCTTTCTATTGACACTCGGGCAGGATACGAGCCTTTCCTGGGGGACCTCGAAGGTACTGCTTGTCATATTTTCAATTACTACACACATAAGCCCAACCTATCATTTTTTCGATAATAGATTACTAAAGATAGCGAGTTCTATATACTAAGATAGTCCAAAATCTATATACATAAGGACGTGGTGATAGAAAAACGCATGGAACTTATTACCTATAGGGCTTCCGTCTAAAGGAATGGAATAATCCCCGAAATTGACTCCTATATAAGTTTGTGCTGTTGCGTTTGACATTATAAGAAAAGGCGCATAAGAAAGACTTCCTTTTTATCGTTTATAATATACAACTTTAAAGTTAACAGAATAAAGTTCATTTACAGTCTGTCTGGATTTTGGTAAGAGTAAATGAGAGTCTGGGTTCGGAAAGAGCATCCCGAAATTTGAGTTTTAGTATTTAGTAGTAAGCGTTTGGTCAGTAAAAGTGAATCTTTTTTGAAATATATAATATAATTAGCAAGACCCTCTTCTAACAAATTTAGAATTTAGCAAAAAGAAATAAACTAAACAAATTTTATTATGGTTGCCTTAGTTGACAGAATAAGTTCTACTCAGTTATAGAAAAATGAAATAAGAGACTTTCCAGAGGGTATGCCGAAGCCCCTGAATTTCCGCTTCCTTTAGGCTTTAGTACTAGAAATGGGTAATCTTAGCCAAATTGCTTTCCCCCCCTAGTATATAGGCACCGAGTTAGGAATACTCTGAGATTCGTATTTAAATACATGAGAGCAAGAAAATTATCTCGTAAAGTTTGATAAATTGAAAATACTACAGAAACTTATAGAATTATACCTTTTACTTTCTAGTGAAGTTTAAGCTACTGTTTAGCCCAAAAGGGTTCACTTTTTCTTTCGTACTCTGAAGTCGCCCCTTACCCAAGGTTGTCAACAATCTACAATAACAGCAGATGAAGGGACTTCTTTTAACCCATATCAACAGCGTTTGAAAAGAACAAGAATAGGAAGAAACCAAGGAATATAAGGTAGCCAACCCGTTTTCCTCTGTTTCGGGACTCATAGTAATGATTCGGGGAAAAGGAAAGAAACTGAACACTTTTCAGATTGCCTGAAGGGATGCCTTTTCAATAGGAATGCCGAAAAACTCCTATTGAGAAAGAAGCTGCGTAGAATCAGAGACAATTCTTGTGCTGCTAATAAGTGACTTTTACTATTAAGAAACCCGTATCTAGTATACGTAATAGGATTCTAACCTTTGTAAAACCTCTAACTTGAGGGGTACTTTACCGTGTAACAAAAGTTGGGATTTTCGGAAAGAAGTTTGACTGCCTTCTTCAGTCTGTCTTTATTCCCCAAAACATTGGAGTTGAACCCACGACCAGCACAGCTTAACTTTAATGCTCTAACCTGCAATAAAGGATACTCGACTCGATTATCCCTGCCTTGTACTTACTAGTAACTATAGGAACTGAAGGTACGTTCTATCTAAGGAAAATCTAAAACTCTTTACTACTTTAGTTCTAACACAGCAGCTCAATATAAGGGTAACTAAAATAAGGGCAGAGTTTATTCTAGGGTTTAGTATAATTTCATTTTGGAAAGACCCAGCTACCAAAAAGCTTGTAGAGGGCATCCTGTAATCTTAAAAACTACAGATAAACCCTAATTTCTTACAGGAGCTAATATTTTCGGGACAACAGGGTGCTCTTACCGTTGAATACTGCAGGACCTTAACCAAGGTTGCAATCATAAGGGGATACATTACCCCGGATTCCTTTAAAACTCTAAGGTAGGCTTTGAAAAAAAAAAAATTTAGCTGCCTAATGACTCCAATCTGGAAATAAAAGGAGATAAGGGAAACTCTCTCTAGTCTTGTTAGAGGAAAAAGAAACCCGTTAGAACTCGTGAGTCTACTTCATTTATATAACTCTAAAATTGTTTATCTTGAAACAACTGAAAGTAAGATCCTGACTCTTTTTATAAGTTCCTGTAAACCACAAAGCATATGTTATAATTTAGTTTTTTCAGTATTTATCTACAACAGGCTTCTAAAACTACTCCCCTACCTAAACCAAGAAACGTTGTAGAATTTTGAAATTCCCTTTATTATTTGCCTTTTACCAGGTACTTTTGCGAGTCCTTAACTCAAATCTCAAGTACTTATCGAGGGTATATAAATTCTACTAAGTTGTAACTTATATAAGAAAAAAAATACTATTATATCCGTATCGAAATAAACGTTTGATGATACAAAAGTGACGGATCTCCTTAATGGGTACCTCTAAATTTTAAGTCATGTAAGTATCAATGAACATAACGAAGAAAGGAAAATCCTATACCCATAACCAAACTCAGGAATAACAAAACTCCTGGAGACTATACAGCAGCTGAAAGCACCTCTATAAACATAGCAGAGATCCCTTTTACTAGTAAAATCCGAATCTCAAATTCTGAATTCACTCACAAAAAGAGTCTCACACCTTCTTCTTATTTGCCCGAAAACTCTATTGCTTTTATGTATTTTGCTTTTATGTATTTCCAGTGAAGTCTATCTAGATTATAGATCTTCGTTTATTTCTTTTTTATACGGGAACCTTTTGGGGAGTTGTCAGTCTTTTGTATGATTTGGATATTAGTACTAATAAGAAGGAAGCAAATAATATAACGATTTGTGCTGTTTTTCATATAAGTTTTCAGTCCGTAATATAATTGTATTTTTATTGAGTTTTTACTTTTATAACTTGAGACTTACTCCTTAAATTAGCTGTACCAGATAAATGAGATCTATAGACACTTCGGAGTACTATACATAGCTGCAAAAAAGATTCTCAAAACTGAATGGAAGTAAGCTTTTTATATATTAAGAACACTTTTATTGTCAATATTTTGAAAAATGTTATCTATGTTATTCAAAAATACAATTAAGAAGAGAATACAGAATTCCTTTTGTCACAAAAATTCTAGTAAACTCTGAACATAAGACAACCCTTTTATCTTGAAAGTATAGAGTTTTCTGTCGTCCTTAACAAGGTCTACTTGCCCCATTCATGAAGTGAAATACTAACTTTCGCTTTTTTAACTCTAAAAAGAGGATTAGATAGGATTCAGATAACATAAAACTTTCTTGTTACTAGCTTTTATATATAGGAGACCCCTTCGTTGGAAAGAGAAGAGGGAGACTCCGGTGGAAGATTAGCGGATACGCCTGTTGAGAACCTTTATCTAGAAGAATAGAAAAATTATACAAATTGCAAAAACTTCCTGTAGAACTACACTGTCATTATATAAACCAAAGCCTTAAAAGAGCATTATTACACTATTACAAGTCGAGACCTATTTCTTGTTATTATTTACTGTGGGATTCCCATATCTGTTATTATTAATTTAGTAAATTAAGACTTGTTAAACAGTAAAAACAGAAGACTTTCTTGGTTAGTCTAACCTTCTTTACAAGAGCAGCTCGCCATATTTAGTACTTCAGAAAAACCCTATATAATAAGGATAAGGAAACAGGCTCCTGGTTGCTTTATTCCCCAGATTCCAGAATACGGATTTCCTACTAGGAGTGTGTTTCGGTTTATGAACTTGTAGTAAAGAATGTTTGCTAAATCAATATCAATGGAAAAACCCCTAACTCTTAGTTCTGGTATACCAAGATATACATGTATTTAATGTAGTCTTATTCTGCTTTTTCCGGATTATGCTAAAATAGACCTTTTATAGTAAGGGTTCAATAAAGACGACAGTATCGCTTATTTTATATTTTATAGATAAGGGAACCAAGTTCTGATTTAAGGAATTAATGGAAGATTTGGGTTAAAAAAAGTAAAGGGCGTCCATTTTTTGCATTTGGTAGAAACATGTATCGGATGGTATATAATTCAAAGGTTCAAGTCGATTAGCTACTTAAATTAAGGAAGAAACTAAGAAAGGAAATCAACGGAGGGAGCAGTTTATACACTTCTTAATAATTCTCATTACCCCCACCGAAAACTAATTCTGTTTCATTTTAAAGTAAGGTTTCGCGAATATTCTATAGAAAAAGTCTCACAACTAACACCTTATAACTTATAAAAACAACAATAGGATAATCCCTTTGCTAGCTCTATGTTAAAATTACTTCCATTCCAGACAGGCTCTTGTTCCAAAAACTTCAATATAAACAAAAATATTTGCATATTGGACTCCCCCTCAGTTTGGTTTAACGAAATACTCGTAAAAACAAAAAAGCCTAGGAGTACTTGGTGCCTGCGGTAAAAGAGAGACGGACAGGGTATAACGAAAAGAAAGAGGCCTAGATTTTAACTAAAATTTATAATCACCTATAATATAAAGATAATAAAGTTAGCTGTCTTTTGTCTGAATCTGACTGTCACACTGATACAAGAGAAAGACTATTAAATTCAATATTGAAAAGAGTCCTGAGTACTTTCTGCTGTTAACACCTAATTTGTAGTTTTATTTCATTATAGAAACTGTAAACAGGGATCCAAGCTAGTATTAGGAATTTTAGGATTCTCTTTCTCTTATTACTTGTAGGTTCTTTTATACCTAAGAACAATTGAAACTTAGCACCACTTAAAAAGAGTACAGCTTATCCCTAAAAGATCTTTTGTTGAGCAAGTGGGAAGGAGCAAAGTAATAAAATAAGGATACTATATACACGCACACCAAGACAAAAAGGATATATTCAGATCCCGTTATTGGAATACCTGTTAAATAAAGGAGTAGTGTTTGCAAGCTTATAAACTGAGTGCCTCCTTTCACTTAACTTACCGAAGTAATACTCTTTTTTAATTCCTCTAGCCCTACCTCTCGTACAACCCAGACTCCATAGCTTTTTAGGGTTCCCTCTACTTCTTTTAGTTATTCTATTACTGGTAAATACCTTTAAAAACCTTGATTGACCCCTTATAGGCATATTTGCTAAATAAAAAAAAAATGGTTTACACTAGTATTCCCATAAGTTAGTATCTCTTTTTTGTTAAAAGCCTGTAGCAAACAGCAGAATTTTCGTGATAAGGGTATCATAAAAGCTTCTCTCTCTATTAACTCCTTTGACTCCTTTAGAACTCTGCTACCACAAAACAAAAAAGAATTCCCAGTCTCAAGAACTACCGCCCGGCTTAATATCATCGTTCAAAAGATCTAAATTTCAACCCTTGCCCTGTAGTATTCCTAGGATATGAACTCTACGTGTTTGTAATTAATGATGAAGCGCACCCAATTCCATCAAACTTTTTAAGGGTACAGTTTGCTTTTTCACTGACTAAGATTAACTACGTTACTTAGTTTTTCTGAAATCATATTTAAAATGGGTACCCCAGGAAAAGTACAAGAAAGCATATTACAGCCGCATCGGAAACTTTGGTATAACAAGGGGATTCTTCGTGAATTAGATCCCTTGTTTTGATAACGGGAAAGAAGTTTTATTCTCAATAAGATTCTCATTAGCAAGCGAAAAGGGGTCTCCTAACTGTAGTGTCAAGATTGATTGAACAAGAATAAGAATTCAAAGTCTATATACTTCAAGCAAGGAAAATCCCAATCTGTAAAAAGGATTCCTCTAATACTTTAGCAAAGGTACCAGACTTGGATATGTCAAGAATCTTAGGGTAGTAGCCTCCCTTTTCTCTCTATCTAGTTCGTGACAGGCTTGGTCTACGCCTATTTCTAATAGTATTCTCTTTTTTTAGTTTAGAAGGCAGAATAGAACAAATACATAGCTGTTTTCAGTTCTATAAAGAAAAATCAGGTTTAAAAACTCAAGGGAATACGACTTAAAATGTTATGCAAGATTACGCGCCTATTCCCTAAGGAAGAAAAAGAACTTCTCTAAGAGAAAGAGTTTCTAATTCCCAGCTTTATTCCCTTAGATTAATTACTTTATCGAGTATCTTTCCTTACCTCAAGAGAGTTTAGAAGAAGCTTTTATATAAGTATGGAACTTGAACTTTAGGTATTTTTGTAACTAGGCTTCTATAAACATAAACGACTGCTATTAAAGTTTAGTAATATATATTTAGGAATAGGGTGTAATGGACCCCTTTAAAAGGGTTTTCTAACCTGAGTCCTTAAAGAACCCAATACAAATCTAAATAACAAAAGAAATCTAATAGATTGCATTAAGTAAGCAAAGAGGAGTCCCCTCAATTACCTTCTCTAGGTAAAGGATATTTTATAATATTACTAGCCCCAAAAGGGAGGTTAGAAGCCCCCTTTGTACAAATGATACCCTACTTAGTTTTAGTTTACCGATATTTTAAAACATGTTTTCTGTAACAGATAAAGTAAGGGCTTTCGCGATAATTTGTATAAGCAGCCCTCTTCATTTTTCAGGTGTCAATAGGTAACAATCTGTGTAATGGTTTTTATAAACTTCGTTCAATCTAGCAAGTAGACTCATATGAAATAAGGAGAGTTTATAGCAGTATATTCTGGCAAATTTAACAAACTGTGTTATATCTCAGACGGGGAACTCACACATTATATGAAAATTTTCACGTTTCCAAGCCTTCTGTATTCTATAATACTAATTTGCCTAGCAAGAGTGACCGAGGGCCTACCTTTCCCTTCGAAACAGTATGCAAAACTACTGTGTAACTAGGATAAAAACTGGTATAGCTTAGCTTAAGAAAAGTAATCCTAAAGCACTGCGAATAGCCAGTCATAACAATTTCTCTTTTTATCATGATATGTCTTTGTGTTTCTATTACTTATCCTTTTTTATTATTAATTGAGGGAGCCCGATCCTCAAACAAGAATTTTTTGGCACTGCCTCTTAAGGAATAAACCTTTTCATTAGGAGTAGCAAGCTAAGATCCGGGAGATAAATCACCTTATTACTTCTTTTTATGGGCTTTTATATCTTTTATAACAATTACTTTTAGACTTACTTGTGTATCATTTTTTTTATTATCAGATTTTTTAAAGCACGGAACATTCAATGTAAAAGTCAAAGATTCAAGTGCTCGCATTACAAAAGAGCTCGTATTAAAAGTAAACTTTATGCTCTTGAAGCTAAGTTCTCCATCTACCTCATAAATGAGTCTTATAAAAATGAAGAATATAGCTATCAGTTTAGGTAGGAGTATTGCAAAGTGGGTAAGGATTTTGGATCATATTTTAGGTTTACTAAAAATAATAAAAGCAATTTTTGTCTAACTAAGAAGCGTTTTTATCCCCCTATAACCAATAAGGTAAGGTAAAAAATTATCATAAGAGCTCCTATCTCATATTTTTAAAGTATTGCACGAGAACTCCCTATTGAGTGAGTATTTCATATATATATTTCTTGACCTAACAACCTCCTTATGAGCTACATTAACTTCGAACAATTTCCTCTGATATTCGGAGATTAAGGTCTTTATAAATACCTTAAGAAGCATACTATTCTAAGATAGAACTTCTTTTATTAAAATATACCAGAGCTGCCCTCGAAGAATAAAGGAAGAGTATATTAATGATAGGAAAAAGCAGGAGCCCCCGAGACTACAAACTCCTATGCTTGAAAAATTAAGACTAGAAGGAGATGTAACATCCTAGGATGAAGCCCTCTTTTGATACCAATCCCAGAGCTTCGCAGCCACCTATTCATTTTTCATGTATATATTTATAGTTTTACAACTTAGTCAATACCTAAAGGAACAAGGTATTCTACTTCTTCACTTCATAGTAATAGCTCTGGAACCCTTTACTGCTTCGTAATCAACTTCGTAATGTCATTTAGGTCTGCCTTGCCAAAGTCAGTAATACCGAGATTCTTGATTTTAGCTCATATTAAAAAAGATTCTAAATTAGAAACATATCTCTACTCAAAGCTTGTCTTATAATAACGATACTGTATAAACGCTGACTTAAAACTAAGGTTACTTCTTTTTTAAAAAATAAAAAGTTAGGCATATTACTCTAAGCAAATGTAAAATATCAGAATTGAATATAATCTGCAGCTTTCTTCCCTCGAGCAAATTCCCGGGGGCCCTCTCTCTTTAACTTTAGAACCTAGTTTGTACCCTTTTTAACTAAAAGTTTCTATCTGCCCTTCATAACGAAGAAGAGATTCTCTTTTTAAAAAGTCTTCCCTCCAAGCTAATAACTCTGGTAAAACCCTTGAGACAAGGAATCAAAAAGCCCTTTTACTTACAGGATTCATTAGACAAGAAGGATCCTTTTTTTAGTATTAGTAATACGCTAGTATAAGAGAGCCCTACCCCCAAGAACGTATTCCCATCCCCAGTTATTTCATATTATCAAGAATAAAGATTTTTATACACCAAAGTTTTCTACAAAAAGGATTCACAGTAGTCAGAATTTTAAATGCTTTAAATATTATACATTCATTATATAAATTAAACTTCCGAGCTTAGTAAGGATACATGGTACAGTAAAAAAAGGGCCCCTATCTATTTTATTTCTTCGGTACCCCCTCCCCTATACTATAAGTGAGTGCTTAGCATATAGAATTGATTCAAATGAAAGCTTTAGAGACCCTAATTAATACGGGTAAAACTTATTGAGTATTTGTCAGACTCCCTGAAATGAGAAGCACAAATATACATATCACAATTACCTCTCCAAGCCGATACTGAGAGAGCATACAGATCCATTCCTATTGTAACAAGAAAAAGCTTGTTAAGTTTAGTCGGGTTTCTGAAACTATAAATATAGAAACTCTGCAATTCCCCGTAATTCAGTTGATTTAGAGCCGCAGCTCCTCATCATATATTCTTAAAATAGGGAATAACCTTGGTCATTGGCCGTACTTAGCCATGTGTTTTCCTAGTAAGTAGATTACGAGCTACGCCGAGTTCCTAAGAAATCAAAGAGAGATAGACTTTTGTTTAGTTTTTACGTTTTTAGTTGAATCCATATTTAGAGGCTTTCTTGAGGATTTTTTACTTCATTTCTTAGGGATAAAGGATCAAAAAAATCTTGTATACCAAGATATTTCCATTTGATTATTATTAAGAACTCTTCCAATTTCAAAGAATACATTCAGTAACCTATTTTAGGCATACCTCGCGCTCTCGAAAAAGCCCTTAAAAACTTCCTCGAATTGTTTAAATAGAGGATACCCCTACTTTCCTAACAAAATTATATATCATTTCAATTTAGGAGAGTCCTGGGTGGGGACTTATTATGTAGTGTTGCAAACCCCTAATATTATCTGCTTTATAGAAGAACCTTATTTGACCAAAAGGTATAAAGACTCCTAACCCGTAATAAACTAATATGGAGCCTTAGTATCCCTGCCCCTTTATCCTTACTAAGTCTTACTAAAAAGCAAGAAAGAATATATATACTAAAAGTGTAGCCCTGCATAATTCTTTGAAAAGTTCAAGATATATAAGAAATGCTTTTTTGAAGATATTCAGTGACGTGTTATTTAGAGAAAATTCGCTATAAGCTTTCCATCTAGTAAATTTTAGACAAGGAGGATAGCAAGGTTCATAAGAGGTTTTTAATATGAGACAAGAGATAAGATATCTCAAGGAACTCCTGCGGAATGGGGAGAAGCGGGCTTTTTGTTTACCTTTTTTTTAAGCATCCCTATATGCAGAGTATGTACTCGTGTTTACCTATATCCTTACTGTAACATGAATGAAAGTACCTTTTTTAGCGTATTCCCGAACTCGTGAAATCTCTAACACACCTCCTTACTCAGTATCAAGAAAGCGCTTGCAATTATGTATACTATACTCTATAATTTTAGCAGAATTCCCGTCTAGTAAAAAAGAAATCCTCCATTATACTTACTTATCCTTTTTAAATAATTAGAGATACTTTTTCCAACTAAAAGTGTTTATTTACTAGTTCTGTGAGGAAGAAGTCTCTAAAGTCAATCTTGTTTCAGATAGGAAAATTCAATAATAGGGGATACAATAAAATTTTTAGTCTCTTTTGTTGAAGTACACTTCGCGGAAAGTTTGGAACCTAAATTAAGGGATGGTTGGTGGATACTCTTTTAATAAAACAAACGATCCCGGGATATTTCTTAGATCAAAAGTCAAGAGCTTTCTACAGGAGTACAAATAGGGACCCTTAGAAAAGGAGCTTTTAATATTTTAATTATACAACCTCGGCTTTTAAAAAAGCAACTTTACTTTGACTAAAGAAACCTGTTTACTAAAACGATTAAGTCAAATACTACTCTAATTTTCTTAAAGGAAATCCCAAGTTCCCAGCACTCTTTATGAAAGAGAAGCGCGATTACAGAAAATCCTTAAACACAAAACACAAACTCATAAACGAAGTCTCCTAATTACCTATATATATATTCACTTAGGTAAATTCAAGCCTAGCCTAACTAAGGATAAGGGACTCCGGTTCTCTAACATCCAGGTATTCCCTAAAAATCTTGTACTGACACTTTGATAGTTTATTCCTTGGTTAAACAAAAAAACGAAGAGTCCTAACCTTCAAGCCCTATCACACCACATTAGAATGATACACTTGGATAAGAATCTACGACGGACTAGAATGCCCTTGTTAACGATTCTTGACTTTGACAGCATCTAGGGTTCCTCGGAAAAAATGGTATATCTCACACCGGGTAAATTCTCAACTCAACCCTTCTCCTTCTTATTCAAACTACAGAATGTTGTCGTAAAGTATGGGCCTGCCCTGGTATATAGCAGTGATTTCAAATCCATAGGTTCATTTTTTTATAAAAAAGTTGGACCTTGGTTGTTCGTTATGAGAAAAGTGGGGAGTTACTAATTCCATTAGAAGATCTCAGAGCTTAAAAAAGTATAAGCTAAGAAATCTTTAAAAAAGTTTAAAAGGCGTAAACCATTTCCAGTTTCTTAATCCGTAAAAAGTACTACTCGATTTGTTTCCGCGGAGGAACCCCAATTGCACAGGATCCTCCTTGTGAGAACTCGTAGGTATAGAATTCAAGTTAGGACAAGATCAAATTTCTTAGCTGCAATAGGTAATGAATAAACCAGTATTCTTCGGATCTAGACAAGAAGGCTTGATAGTGGGATCACATGCCTAAGACAGTTAGTCATGAGTGGGCTGCGTAAGGAAATTAGCTCGGTTTGAGGGTTGGGGAAGTTGGTAAGGGCTTCTAATCAAGTTGGTAAGGGGGTACAGGTGACATAACAAATAGAAAACTAGAGAGTGCGCAGCATGTTTAAATGTAAGGTTTTTGAAAGGGGCTATTGATAGATCCTACATACGACTATATACCCAATTCCTAGACTAGTTAGGTTTAATTAAGGGTAAGGGCACCTATTTCATTAGTGGTTATTCTGCTTGCGCTTGCTATTTAGCGTATATATTTTGTTATTTCTAAACTTTTAACATGGGTTTTCCAGAATTGAATCCATATAGTTTCTTTACCGTACTAAACAAGCAAATGGGCTCTTACAAAATTTATTTTAAAGAAATGTGGGCAATCCCTGTACATAAAACTAAAATCTATATCAGCGAATTCTCAAGGAAGCCCCCGAGAGATTGGAGCATAAACACCGCGCAGAAAGCGAGGATTAGAAGTGCCCAAAACCCCGGTCATTGTAGAGAGCTCGCCTAAGATAAAGAATTTGTACTTATGTTATGCTTTACAGCAAGTCACCGTTTAACTAGTACTCTTTTTGCGATATAAACAAGTTGTAAGAAAACCCTTCAAAATCGGTATACTAAAACAACTCCATTACTATCCATGCCTATTACTCTAAGACCTTGACTATAATATAATATATACCTATTAACCAAAAACGACTGTATAGAGTAGTACAATAACTACAAAAAAAAGGCTGTAGAGAATAGATATAAGAATACTAAAACAAATTTGACAGCTAGTAACACAGGGAATATAAGGAACCATAAGAAAGGTATAGCAGCTAAGAGAGGTCTTATAGTTCCTAATAAAGTGGGTATGTATAAGAATGGGAGTATGAAACAGGGTATTCTGTATTATTTGAGGCCTTTAGTTTAGGTCAAGTTTCTATCAATGGGTCCTTTTCACTTTCTGAAGGGGTATTCGCAAAGAGCCTTATGTCTGGTGTAAATATGTGCTCATATGGTTCACGGATAAACTGTAAAAAGATAAAATTCTTATAGGAATATAGGTTTTTTAAATGAATTACAAGCAGAGCTAATCTTTGATCGATAACAGTCCTATTCTCTCCCAAAAATTACTAAGAACTCAAGACGTAAGAAACCGCTTTTAATAAAAAACATTATGCACCCCCTTGTTTTGAGCAAGAATCGTAGGTTGAAGAGGACTCCTATACTATGATGAATTACACGGGAACGTTTGTAGTGTTAAGATTAACATTCTTTATTTTTATTATTGATAGGGTCTCTACTGTCGGGAGTGCTTCTCTATCTTTATCGACTATGTATAAAGCTTCAATTGGGAACTCTTATTCAAATTATTAATGGCTTGTAACTTTTTTAGGGATAATATCTTTGAATCAGTCTTAGTAAGCAAGCTGTTTTAGCGCGTGAAATCGAGTAGGGATAATTATAACGAACTTCTTTTGAAACTCTTTCAACAAGAACTCGGAGTTACTTGAAAACATGTAAGGGGAATATTCCTTAAAAATCTAATGACCCTCAACCCAGGAGGTTTATACAGAGTTCTAATCTATAGTAAGTAGTAATAGAAGTATACTCCCGGGCTTTACCATATACTAGACTCAGCTCAACAAGAATCTACTTAGAATGTAAATGCCTAAGAGATTCTACTAGTTTATGATTTATCTTATAGAATTTACCTTTAGTTATGAACTACAAAACTACTAAAACAGTAAACTATTAGAATTACTTATATAAACTGCTTGGTCGTTACTATTAAAATAGAAATAAATAAATATCCAGTGATACTTTGTCTCGAGTCAGAAATCCCAGCTATTAGATATTAGAGAGCAGTAAATCTCCTTTTTAGTCTATTGAAGCTCAAGTACTATAAATACGGGTAAGTTCAAATCACGTATTTATAGAGCAATTCTTTCCTTTAAGAGTTTCTGGGCTCTGATAAGAAGTCCCCTTTTTCCTATCCAAAATAGAACCCTCTCTTACATATGACTATTATTGTATCTACTTAAACCCTAGGATTAGACTTGAAAGATCAAAGACTAGTATTCAACTCCTCTAGAAAGACCTTAATTACTCTTGAAAGCCCTACGGACCCATCTTAGTCTTCTGCATAACCCGTTTCTTAAGCCCAATACATATAACTCTCTAAGTCTGTATCTTATTCATCGCCACTATCTTATGTGCTAGACTCTGGATTTTCATTTTACCCTTGACTTGGAAACTACAAATTGAATATTGTTTCTTTTTCTATACAAGTCAACCACAGAAACTTTACTAAGTAATGTTTATAAAAGTTCTATAGTTTTTGTTGAGAGTAATACTCCTATGAAACCCTTGTATACGCACGAAATTTCCAATTAGGAAAATGCCAAAAGAGATTATCTTAGATCGAGTCCAGTTAGTATAAAACCTTATTAGTATAGTCAAGAAAGGAAACCCCGGGATAAAGGAGGCCCTCTAATATAATACTCAAACTGTGTGTAAAGCAAATTGATTTATCTATTCTCAAATAACAGAGCCCCTATACTCCCAGCTTCGGGAGATTCTCGAGCTTTTTTGCGGCAAAAGACTCTGAAACTATTATATAGCTACGGAAAAGCACTCTAAAAACGGCAGGCTTGACCCTTTTGACTTATGCTCTATACTTACTTAACTATTCCCTTAGAATTTCCTATTAAAGAAAAACCACTTGTCTAAATAATCAATAGAAAGCCTCCCTGGGAAACTAACGACTAGTAAACTTGGCTGTAATTACACCCCTCTAATAAAACCCCTTATATATCCCAAATATCAAATACCTAGTCTCGTTCGAACGAATTCTAATAATTCAGAGTCCTAGTTTTCTAATAGACTGATTATTCACTCTCTAGAGGACTTCTATTAAAAAAAAAGTTGACAAGAATTGCTTATATAGAATAAAACTTACTTAATAATATATAGAAACTAGCCAATTAGAGTATTGCTCTTTATTTACATAATGAGAGCAAATTTCGGGAGTACAGCAAAGTCAATTTGAATTCAAATGCCACAGGTTCTAGTCCATTAGCTATTATATGTAAGGGATAAACTCAGAAAGGAAATTCGTGCTGAGAGAGGCAGTTGAAATACTTACCGAATACTTCTTTCTTGTCTTGGATCATTCAAAATTGACTAGATATAGATATAAAAGGGGTAGTTAGCTCAAACAAGCGTTTCTCTTTAAGTCTTAGAAAGCTCTAGCTAATAGAATAATAAGTAGCTCCCTTCTTGTTTTGAAATTATAGGAATAAGACTTTCATAGTTAAGGATTAGTGCTGGTGGGATTTTCTTTATATGTCAGGAGTTTTCTTGGTATTAGACCTTCTAAATAACCTAGAATCTATAACTTAAAAACTGAAAAGAAAGGGAGTAATAACTTAAAGTGGGAATTGTCTTTGTCTTAATATACTCTCTGGAATTAGTCAAGGTATATCTTATAATCTGGGAAATCTAGAACAGGGTATTGAGCTTGATTCTTCGCTTTTAAATATCATAGTGTATAGTGGTTTGTTTAGTTTATTTACCGGGTTTAATGAAACTAGAATAAAGAGGACTCTGAGAGGGGGCAACAGGATCCCCACAGAGCAATTCTTTTTATAATGCAACTTGCTTGTTTTGCTTGCGCCTAACCAGGGTTTTCAATCTTCAATTTTTAGGTAGCGAGTATCCGGATAAAAATGATGTATTCTTTTGGGAATCCCTAGCCTTTCCCTTCTCTAAATACGTGTTGAATCCTGGCCCTGATTGATGCTTTTCATGGTGCTCTGAAGAATTGAATTACTTTTTTCTTCATTTTAAATTCCTGACTTTTTCTGTAGCTAATGAATGAAAAATGAAAGCCGAAGTACACCGGAGTGAATTGAATTGTAATCTCATGGGTTCAATTGGACTTTATATACTGCTAAAATTCTAGATCAAGAGCGCAAGGACAGAGAAAATAGTTGCCTAAAATAATATGAAAACAGATTCCAAGGAATTACTTACTCTAATAAATACTAAACCGAAACTCAGTTTCATTCATAATATAGACTCTCTTTTGTTTTAGTAAATTGGTGAATTGAATTAGTGGATGTTACTCTACAAATCCTCATTACCGTAAATTCAATACACAACCCTTGCTTAAAAGGACCTAGATTAGCACACGGGACTCTAGATAATCAAATAAGTTTATACCAGTTTTTTCAAGTACATGCTTCCTTACTTCTTTATAGTCAAAGTAGAAAGGTATAAAGAGAAAACTCAGGATTTATTGGCTTCTCAATGAATAGCCCTTTTTAGCTTATACACTTAAATGAGTTTTTTCTAAATAGAATTAGAAAAATTTCCTTATAATATAGGAAAGACTCCCGAAAGAGGATACTTTCATAGGCTTTAGAACGACTCTCTTTATTGTAATTGGCTGACCGACACCCTTGGTTAACACACTATAAGTTGAGAAACGAGTAAAAGTTCAATTTCTAATACCTTAATTGTACTTAATTTATTGATAGAAAGTCCTGAGCTTATTTTAAGTTGCTTTTTGCTGCTTACTTTTTATCCTAACTAGAAAATATCCTGATAGAATTTTTGAGTTCCATACTTTTTGCTAAAAAATATGATAGAAATTACAATTTTATGCTTTTCTTTTCATTCCAATGTATATAATATTTATTTTTCGATCTATATTTAACTAAGAACTGATCAACTCTATGGAGATAAAAACACCCTTAAAATGAAATCACTTTTTTAAAAATACCTTCACTCTCATAAAAAGCACTCATTCGCGGAAGTGTTTCTTGGAGCATATTGAAAAAAAAAATGAAGAAAAACCAACCCAAGGTCGAATCATACCTAAGATGAAGGTCGGTGAAATTGGGGAAGCACGGTTAGTTGCTAGGTGTGAGATAGAGGGGGTATAGTAGACCAGCCGTGGTAGGTAGATGTGAGAAAGGAGAAAGTCGGGAGCATATATCCTGTATGCCTTTGTTTACATTAACGTATCAAAAAAGGAATCTTTTAATCCAACACTATAGCTACCGACAAGTGAGGGAAGGATACTAACCTAAAAAACAAATTCTCTTCAAAAAGGGTTCTCCCAACAAAGCAAACAAGGAATCCTTCTCTATTATCACTAGGAAAATATTTCACGGGAAAGTTTTCGATAATAGTAGTAGGATCTATAAGGCTCTTAGCATTATATCTAGGATCCTTTTTATTAGTTGTTACTCTTGTATTCCTGAAATCCTTTAAGAGGTAGTTTTGTAACTTAACAACTGAGCCTCAATCTTTACCTTTGTATTTTTTTTTATATTACTGCAAGCTGATATAAGAAATAGTAATAGCCTCGTTTGAGTCCCCCTTTTACAGGACCCTTACATGAGAAGCTTAGTACATAGCGGGAAGGTCAAGCATTACTTTAATATCTCTAATCCTATTTGGTTACCAACAAGAGACCCTTTCCTACTTCTCCTAAGTTTGTACAGATGTTATACACAAGTAGTTTAGGTAGTTTATATTACGGAAAACTCATCCCTTTATAAGGTAAGTCTTTTTTGATTTTTTAGTGAAAACGGTTGTTAGCTTGAAAGTAAAATCACGAGGTTTCCGTTACTTACTTTATTAGGTTGGCTTTATGAAACATATAAAAAGCGAAGTATATATACATACGTCCTATCCATCGAGTGGCTTACCATACAGATACAAACAGAGAGAAAGCCCTGTCCAATCCCAAGGGAATTCCCTTAATTAGAACGTACCTCAACCTCTATAATAATATAAGTTTTCCTTAAGGCTAATACGTGATAAGTTCTGGTCTTTAGTTTTTTCGAGTACTGCTTATGCCAAACTGCATGGATTTTAGAGTAGTTGTGTACTAAACTCCCCTTTCAGTTGCTCAGTGAACGAGATTCTTGGCCCAATAAGTTTTTAAAGTGAAACAAGGAAGAAATACAACTTAACACAACTCTATTAGTCTTTTTATATGTACAACACAAGGCCCTGGAGAATCAAATAATATAACTAAAAGTTCGAGTAAGAAATAGAGACTGATCCTTGACTTGTAGGACATATAAATAAAAAGTATAACTTTGTAAAGCTTTATATAAAGTAACTTTTCTCTAAATGTTCTTAGGTTTATTGTGCTTATAAACTCTTTTCATTTTTTTTTAATAAGATGGGTTTACTTTATTTTGTGTAACTGTTTAGAGTCTGGAAAAACCTGGCAGTAAAAACAAAAAAAGAACTAATAGATTGGGTAACGCTTGCAAACAAAAACGCATGTATACTGCTCCTAATTGACCATAAACTTGTGTTTAGTTTTTTTTTTTACCTTGCAAGAAATTGGAAAACTGGTGGAATCGTTCAAAGATTAAGCATCACTTTTTTACTGAAGCATAGCTATAAGAATTAGCAGAAGCATCTGAGGACTCCCCAGGAAATGAAGACCTTAGGAAAGGGTTCAGAGAAAATAGTTCGATAAAAGAATTGCATCCATCGAGAGCCCATACATGTCAGGATCTTCTTACTAGATTGTATGCCAGTTAAGGATGCTCCTATAATTCTATCAAATAAGAAAGCTTCGTACCCTATATTCTATATTCTGCCACTAAGGTAGCTTAGTAATCAACTTATAATGAGATGGAGATTGCCTAGAATGCTTTTTGAAACTAATTACTTTGGTAATCCCTCTTTTTAATTAATCTAATAAAGACCTAAAAATACTACACTTCAGTGCTAAGTTATTCTTGTTTTTTGATGAAGGTAATTCCTCTAATATACATGTGAATTTTTTATTCTTTGAGGATTGAAAAACTACTTTGACAGACATAAGTTAGGAGTACAACTCACAATTATACCTAAGTCTAACTAAGTTCTTAATTGTCCATCTACTAACCTAGAAGGACTTGAACCTATGGCCGTTAAGTTTAAAGTCCAATGTTATACTCTACCGACCGAGAAATACACCCTGAAATCGAGTTTTGTCCTAATCAAGGAATCCTTTTTAGAAGGCGAAGTCAAGGGGTTCTTAAGTCAGAGTCATTACCAAGTACTTTTTACTAAGTAAATCAAATGTGGAATTAAACTTAGTGTAATATTAGTTTTTCTTCCAATTTATAAATTCAAACTATCGGGATCCTTGTCATGGAAGTCCTATATGGGATATTGTGGTTTTTTCTTATGCGCTGTTAATTTAAGGATACTGATATTTTTTAGTCATCCTTTTAACGAAGAATTATTCGCAATTGTTGATCTTAGAATTAGAACTTGGGGTGTTACTCATTTATATAAGTCGGGTTCTGATAACCTTGATAAAATTCCCTAGAGATTTACAAGTACTAGACCTCAAAACTTTCTTTGGCACAGGTTAGAATAGGGGCGCGGGGTATGCAAAGCAGGATAGTGTAGTTGTATAATGTGAGTAAGGTAAGAATGCTAGTTAAATGACCAAGCTCTTCATTTGTTTGAGTCGTCTTAAACTCGCTTCTACAGGTTAGAAGTTAGGGGAATCCGTGCAATAGGAATGCTGGATACCCGTGTCAAGAGGTGTTCCAATACAGTAACAGTAGATTGATTCTTGCTGGAGCGAGACTATTGGATTGTACTAGCATCAGATATTTATTATCTAGATTTATGGATATCAGGGGATACTCTTGCTTGATTCAACTCTTTTTATTATCAAATTCTCCAGGCTGCCCTTCCTATACACGTCTCTTACATGATTCTTTAAAGTTTTTACTAGCACAAGTCAACAGTTATTCCAATTTCACTAAGTATAATAAGAGTTCCACGCAAATCTTTCTGATCGGAAATTTGATAAAGCACTTTATAGATGGGTATCGGAAGAATCCATTAGCTTTAGGTTTGTCTATTTCTAATTAGTACGGATACATATATAGTCACTCACTAAAAAGTCTCCGGAAAAACTCTTCCTTTTGTACAAGTGGGTCAATTAGAAATCCTTTTGGGTTCAAACCTTTTATGCCCTTGAGTACTAATCCGTCTGATTGTTTTAAATAAAAATGTAATCAAACTGTATTTTTAAAATTGAGACCGGGGAAAAGACTAGGATAAGCCAATTATATCAAAAGTTGGAAACATCTTATCAAGTTGTGTAATAAAGAAACCCTAAATATATAAAGCTCGAAGTCCTTAAAAAGAGCTTCTTTAACTAGTCATTTTGGATTGGGCCCGCTCTTATTCTATAGCTCTCTAGGGCCAACATGTTGCCTTGAAAAGGAGGTTCCAGATATTGTACAGGATTTTTTCTTCGACAATGATTATGAAAATCCTACTTATACTTCTTTATCTCATAAAATCACTTATATAAATAACCCACTTCTAGAATTCCTTCTAAGACTAAACAGAACTCTAGTTAGACTTAGTACGATCTATCGCTGCATCTCCTTGGTAGGTTAAATCAGAGCTGCCAATATCCGACGAGCACAGGGTTTCAATTGGGCTAAAGAATACCTTTTAGATTTAGGAGAGCTTTTTTTATAATTTATAAGCTGCCAGTAGACATTGCTATGCTTGTTTCAGCTTTTGGGGTTTATCAGATATATCACCCAAATGAGCAGTGCTAGATAGCCCCTTCGGAGTGGATCCTCTGTTAAACACAAGAATTTAACAAATGTAGACAAAAGCGTCCGTTGGAGAGCCCTAAAACATTCTTTATAAAGCTCTAGAATGACCTTAGAATAGGTTTTATGAAAGCTCAGCTATTGCAATTCCTTAATCAAGGATTCTTAATCTAGAGTCTAATTTTTCTTAGCTTTGAATTTCCTTTTTTAAAGGACTCATTCTAGAGACGGAGCCAAGTCAGTCGAGGGAATATTGAAATAGTACAAAAAAGTCTTATTCAAGGGTGTATAGCTTAGTTGGTAGAACATTGGGCTTTGAACCTAATGGGCATGGGTTCAAATAGAGGCATTGCTGCAATTCATATAAATTAAGAGGCCTAACTACGATAGCCTAATAGTTGTAGTTCTGGGTAAGAATTTCTGTACTCTGCTTCTTATACTTCTTTTTTCTAGTGTTTTAATATCTTCCGTGTATTCTACTCGTCGAAATATAAAAAGTTATTGTTGGCTGCTAAAGGATCTGGTTACGAAGCTCCTCCGATATTCCTCAATACTAGGAGTAGTACTATATCTAAAGACTGACATAAGAAAAAAGAGGTTTGTAGGGGTTTTAGGTAGGTTGCTGCTTTTTAATGACTTTCTTGTAATATAATACTGATTTCTTTTTCATTTTACTTGACAGGCAAGACTATAATAGTACATTGTCGGATTTTTTTAATTTTCAGAGATCAAAAAAGTTTTCTTGTTCCAGAGTGTAGATAATACTTTATAGTTTATACTTTTTAGATATTTAGATAACACAAGGATTTCCACTCTAGAATTCCAAGGGCTTTCGGGTGGAGCACTTAAATACACGAGGGGGTTCCTCCTTCTACCTACTTGCGCAATTCTTTAAGAGATATTCACGCGAGCGCTAAGGGAAACAGCAAGCCTTCTCTTTTTTCGAGATACGGATTCTCGAATACTCATACAAAGCTTATAAGTGTGAACCGGGAATTCCTAACAAGGGAGCCTTCATTTACTTCTTTTAGGATTTCTAGAAGTTTTGGAGAGGGGGTTGATAACACAACAGAAGTGATCAAGGGTTTGGGTTCCTATGTGTAGTTAGTCAAAAAAACTGAATTGGGCTGAGTCTCTTCTTAGTTCTAAATTAGTATCTGAGGTATATATTCCTCTTTTTTGAGACCGGTGTTGAGCTAAAAGTCAAGGTTTTTGAGAGCTCTCTGTCTGTGAATTAGCTTGGATAGTGCCGATAATGTAATAGCCTATCAATTTTGAGCTTGTTGTTCTTAGTAAAAGTAAAGTTGGGAGTATATTGGATTAGTCTAGTTGGTAGGTTCAACGCCTGCTTTCATTTTTTTTCAAGTTTGGCAACCCATTAGTTTTATACTGGTGGAAATAATCAGTGTTCCGTTTATCTTAGATATTTCATCGGTTAATTCAAAGGAATCTGTTTCTACTTTTATTACCAGCTCGCTAATTATATGTGTACTTGGTTTGATCCAGGGTCCTCGGAAGAAAAGGCTGTATATATATTTTAATACACTAAAAAGAATTCAATTATATGCATAAGAATCTTTTCATTTCTATAGGATTAATAACATATACTCTAAACCAAAAAACTCTATTTTTCAAGTCAATTGTTATATATTACTTCCTTAGTCATTTCACTACAAAAACAACACTTTCATCTAATAAGAAAGACATATTCTCTAAACTTTTGATTCTAAAAAGACAAATTACTACTAAGAGTACTACTAGTAAATAAATCTCTATTACTATTAGTTCCACGTGTTCTTGTTGAGGGAGGCCCATTAACGGGACTATACCTATTTAAAAGAGAAGTACTCAATAATTAGCTATTTACTTAATATAGAATCGATAACCTTTAAAGGGGCCTGTTCTACCAAACTTCTTAATTTACTAAATCTATATTAGATCGCAATCTCTACAATTCCAAAGGCGTCGTAGTGTGTATATGTAATATGTATTTAATAAGAAAGTTTCGCCATAACCCGGAAAAGCATCCGCCATTACATTAAGCTGAATATTTAAGGGCATCAAAATGAATATAAATGAAAGGATAATCGCTTTAGTTAGTGTTTTAGTTAGAACTTTTAGAGGTATACTACCGGACTCTTGTTTTCCCTTACACGTATTTATATACTTCCAACAATTGTTCGATCTAAAAAAACAAGGGCCTGGTTGCAGGTAGGCTAGATTGCGCTCTTAAAAGAAAACGCCTTTTAGTTTTTAGTAAAGAAGGGTCTTACTTTCTGCTTTGAATGAGTTCTAAGGTAAGGTTTTGTATTCAAGCCCTTTCATTTACGCCAAGTTAGGAGTTAGGAAGACCGGTAAAGAACTCGGATCACAAGGATACTTAGAGGGCCCTAATTGTTTGCATATGGGATTTACCACTTTTCGAGCTTTCAAAATCCAAAATAGAAACGGGAATTTGGTGTGTAATTGAGTGATTTTTTTTATTGGCACTTGGAAACCGGACTTTTAGTATGAACGGACTGTACTCGAACCCACGACTTCCGCCTTGACGACTCGCTGTTCTAATCTCATTTGAATCGAGTTTTCTCTCTATCTTAAGAATCCTAGGAAAAACTCTTGACACTGTATTCTTGGAGTTTAAAGAAACTGAACTATTTTCGAAAAATCTACTCATAGAAGAAATCCTAAAAAGTAAAAGTAGAAAACCCGTTTAGCTTAGTCCTTAACTTCAAAGGCAAAAACACAATTCTAAAACTTCAAGACCTAATATATGGTTATATAAGAGTGATAGCCTAGATATGCCAAGAATACAAATAGGATCTCTCGGTATCCTAGTACACTAACAAGTATTTCATTCTTTAGTTCCGCAGTTATAATACAACAACCTATTACTAGCTAGGGACATACATGAAAGTTTCTGTCTAAGGATTTCGTTCTTTCAAAGGAGTCCCATTTCCCTCTGATTCACGAAGGTACTCGCAATGACCAACATCTAATAAGTCTTGACCTAAACGAATGATTTTCAATATTAAGAATGCGTGAGAGTTTTCCTTAGTTAAAAAATAGAGCAAGAGCTGCTTTCACCAGGAAAACCAGGAAGTCCTATAAATTCCCGAATTGAAAGTCGAAAATTTCCGGCGTTACTCTTTTTGAAGAAAAGAAGTGTGAGACCTACGCTCAAGAGAATTCGGGTTACAAATATAAGAAAGTTTAAGCAATATATTTTATATTTTAGGACAAATCATTTTTTTTATTTAACTAATGTCCAGTCTTAAATATTATATAAAGAAAAGGCTGCTTTATCTTATATTTATAGTCGTTTTAATTGTTTATTAGATTCCAGAGAATATTCGTATAAGTTCAAAAACCCAAGAATTGAGTCGTATTTCGCAACGTCTTTGCCCCCTCAGTATCTGAGAGTCCTTGAATGTTAGTTACTTTCTTCTTATTCTCTTTTTAGTTTAGGTTCCTTAGTGTGGTGCTTTGCTGCTTGGATCTCCAGTTTCCTAAGCATATCAAAGCTGAATCTAGGGTAATAACCTGAGGAGCTCCTTTTCAAAAGTCTATACAGGGCTTATCTTGACGGAATATTTGGCTCTCGTCATAGCTAAATTACCGGCTTTTACATCTATAAACTAAATCCTTTGTGTCAAAAGAGCTGTCGGATTTACATCTCATTAGAATCTCTATCCATTCAAATATCGAAGTTTAGTAACTAAGCTAAATACCTACCGCTAGGATTACATAGGCAATATGTTACAATTACCAAAACAAGAATCATTTCCAATCTCGAATGAAGCAAAGGGCGCGGCTAATAAATTGAAGCAGAAGAATAGCAAATAAAAGCTCCTAAGTAGACCCAATCGTTTGCTTAATTTGTTCAGATTTAAGAGACCAATAAATAAAAATGAAACGTGGATTTCACTTTTATAGTTAAAAAAAAGGATAGTCCGCTTATAGCTGCAGTTTTTATTTATCGGGTTTGCTAAAAAGCATCTGCTAGACATTTCGTTAGTTTATGTTATTACATTATTAGAACTGATTTAAAATTAGAGAACTGAAGCGTAATCGTAGTATAAAAGGAATTTTTGCTGGGAGAATTCTAATTCACATGAAACTCCGCGAAAAAAGGCGGTACATAATCCTTACTATACCTTAGAGATAACATTATTTATCTAGAAGTGTAAACCTTTTTAGGTTTTGATGATTAAAAGGATTTAAACCTACTACCAATTATTCAAAAAGATAGAATAGGTATGATATAAAAAGGATTTAGTAGTCCAAGGATCCATTTGTATTCTTTAGGATACTAAAAGAGGCAGCTCTGAAAACATACTTCATTTGTTTTGTTAGAAGCTTAAATTCATAAAAGGTGTTTTATTAAGATTTTTTTGTGCAGATCGGTATAACTTTAGGTAGCAACTCAATCCATTAAGGTCAACCTAAAAAGCTAAGAGTTATTCATTTGTTCCGTTTTACCCCGCATTTTCGGTAATTACATTATTACAAAAAAAAAAACCAAGTAGCTTCTTTAATTGTATATGTACACTTTGACAAAGGAGTACCTCAAAAGATAACAGAACTTGAACTCTTGAATTTTAGTTCTTTCCGGGTTTGATTTAACAAGCGTTCTAACACACGAATTCTAGAATCGATACTTTAATTGCGCTTTAATAAAAGACAGGTTACACAATTCACACAGAAAAGGTTAGGGATTTCTTCTATATAAGTTATTTTATTGTATGTTAAATATGTTACTATTAGATATTGATTCTTGGGAAGGAAGATAACACAATACAGCTTCTATTTGTTGTAGCTAAAGCACTGTTCCGAGAAATGGGATAGCCGTAAGGATTTTGTATTCTTGAGTATTCAGATTTACAGTATAACCCATAAACTTTTTTTTTACAAGATTCTAGCGCATAAAGAGACTCCTTCTCATTACTAGCCTACTCACTTCTCCGTTTATAATCAAAATTGAACAACCGGAAAGCTTTAAGTGCCTTTTTGAACAATATATAAACGCAATTCGAACCCGTGCATCATATCCAATTTTCCGCATCAAAATTGCGTCTTCACGAATTATGAGAATACTTTGCTACGAACTGAACTTACTTCTCTATAATAAAATGCTTTTGTGAACTCTTTATTAAAAAGAACTTTCTTTTATATAAATTTTACTTGCGATTAACAAAAAAGGGGTCTCTCACAAATTCGCTTAACCCAGGTCCTATCGAGGCAAATCCTGAAAAATCTTTTGAGTTATCTGGTTGAAATTTGACTCTAATCCCTAACTCGAAATAGACTTCTGTTCTTGAGCTGACTGCCGCCCAGAACCCTTAGTTCATATACCTATAAGGTATTAATCTATATTATTTTCCCAGAAAAGGAACGGATTTTCAAAAGAAAAAGAAATAAATGAAAGAGACCCTACAAAAATATGTATTAATTACTGAAAGCATGTCTATTTACTGATGGAACCTATTTTAAGACAAAAAGAATTGTTGACCAATCCTTCAAAATAGAAATGCATTGAAAACCCCGTAAAAGGGAACTCCTTAGTAAGTGAAAAATTGAGGTATTTGTTGTCTACTTTAGTGGGACCTTAATGAATCGGTAGGTATAGTAATAGTAATGCTAAAATATAGGAGAATATCCGATAAACGTATCCATAAGACTTCTAAGTACTCAAGTTTCTGCATTAACGACTAGAAACTAGAAGCAGATATTCCACCTTTTAATTAAAAAAATGTAATGTTATGCTGCTTTGCACTTTTAAGTCAAAAAGAAGGGATTCTAAACTCTATAAAACACCTACTAGTGAACTATATATATATATTTTTCTTTAGGATTAGTTATTATAGCTAGATTTTTTTTTAACTAAAGTCTCGCCGTAAAGTAGATTACTGGTTTTAGAAAGAGGATATTACATAACTAAAGATAAAACCCACTTGAAATAGAAATAAGAGCTAACCTAGAACAAATAATACTATTCATTACTCCCTAAAAACTTATACTTAAGTAAGTTACTAGACAGACAACAAGCCAAATCTTTTAGGGTGCCCCTGCTGCAAGAACAAATAAAGAAAAGGAATAGATATCCTAAGATAGGATAAACTCACGAAAAAACCTTAGCAATGCCCGAGTTCTACCAAAGACAACTGAAATTATAGACAAAAGCTCCCTTTTATAAAAAGTTTGAACAGAGTTCCTAAAATATTCAAGTGAGAGGGTAAAATCCTACCATAGATTATTGAATAAAGTATTCAAACTAAAAAAAGTACTTTTTCTTAATGATATAAGTATTCGTTATATAGCCGTAGGTATAATAGGGGATTTTCCCCCCAGGAATCAGTTCAGTTCTTTCCCTACATAACGTCATATTTATTTCTCGTGCTCTGTGTTATTCACTTATTCTTTGATAGCTCCGCGGAAAGGGTATCTGATAGTTTTCGAAAGTAAGAAGTTCGGTGTAATTTTATACCCAAATCTAGTTTACTACCGATACGGCCTCTTTTTTAGTGAATATAAAAGTAGGCCCTTCTATCTAAAAGGGAGACAGCTTCACTTTAGTATATATCCTATTCCTACAGCTGCTAAGATAGAATGAAATTGTAGGATAGAAGAGAGCGGGCCTTTTACTACGGAAATCCTATAAATCGTACTCCAGTTTAGTAAAAAAAAAAAAGACTTAAAATAAAAGAGTGTTGAATATTTTCATGGTCAAGTTTCCAGTTACAGAAATATAAAAAAATACAGGATTACATACATTGAGTTTTTTAGAAGGTTATACCCTCGAATGAATATATTACAAATGTAAAATACTAATGAAAAAGCAAAACATTTTATCAATAAGAGGACTTTTATGAAGCAATTTTTCAAAAGTACATATAATATAGACTCCCTTTATATAACAAAATTGCCTAAGAAAAGCTACAATCTTTGTCTGAATTCAAGAGGTGCTCTATTTATAGCGAGTAGCGAACGTAAAGCCCATAAGTAGGCAATCATTAAAAACCGGGTAATTAAGCTCAAACTAGAATAGTAGTCATTGCTGTTGGAAGTCTTCTCTGTAATGTCATTTATCCAAATCTCCTTTTTTTAGAGTATCTTATATTACTTATGGGAGAATCAAAATAAATCAAAAAAGTCTATCTTCTCTGATACCTAATTGAACTTGCAAAAACCGGTTTAGCAGAAGGGAATCCTTTCTCTTTTTTCTGTTAACGTTTGTTTACGCCCCAATTTATACAAAGTTTTTGTTCATTTTGTAAGGTACCCCTCAGCTAGATATTAGACTCTGAACTTTCTCGTTATTTTGAATACTGAACTCATACATAGAGATATATCAGAGACAAAGCTTACTATACAAATCCATTCTCGTATAGGTATTGGCACAGCTCTGCAAAAAACTACCGTAGTAAATATAAATAAAAAAAATAGCGGGCAGGCCTTATCCTTTGACTAAATTCTCTCAGAAGTATTTTGTCCCTTTGAAAACCCTTCTCTACCAACAGAATACAACAGAAATATTAGACTCGCGGGGCTTTTTCTAAATCATGTTTCGTACTCATATCAGCTTAACTATAACCTAGGAGCCCCTTCAATTACTTGGCTTCAGTCTAGTTGTCCAAACTGGTAGAGTTTTGTGCCCTGACTGAGATACTACGTAACTCCTGGGCTTGTATGCTCGAGAAATAAACACAGCAGCTATTAGCATCATAAATTCACAATTATATAAGCATTTACCCTTAGAAACTGAAACTTATGAGAATAAGAGTCTCCCTTAATTTGTCAATTTTACTTTTATTTATAGAATTATAACATCTGTGGTCAAAGGGAGAATCCTAAGAAATCAATAGCAATTTAACAGTTTTACTAATAGAAATCTTCTTAATGTAAATCTCATAAAGCCTTCGCAGAGTATCCCTCATTTTTTTTGTGAAGCCTGGACTTCCGTGTATAATTTTGTTAAAAAGCAGTAGTCCGGACCCAACGGAAGAGAGGTACAAATGAATGAAGAAAATCCCCTAAGAGATCCCAGGATTTCCTCAGTTATTACTAATATTATATAAGACTTTACTTTATAATGAATGCCGACGGTTCGAATCTATTTGTTATAAGAAAAATACCTTTTATGCTTGCTGAAATCCTAACCTAACCCCCTTAGAGCTTAGAGCATACTTTGAATTCCCTTGTGCGATTCTTATTACGAATTTTTACCAAGACCTTAATTGAGAAACTCCCCCAAAACGACAATATAGAATATCAGGAAACAAAGTCTGGATCATCCTTTAATTAGTTCTTAAAGCACGTGTCTCAACTGCAGCCTTACTCTTAAAATACCCTAACCCTAAATAGGGGAGTCAAAATTTCATTAGAAGGATATAAGTGTCAGAGTTTAGTAGTAAGCGCTGTCGTACTTCTTTAGGAGGTATCCATCTACTGGGATATGCTCTTTTTTGTACATACGTGTTAGACTTTTTATATAAATCTTATTCTTGACTAATTAATTAGTTATTTAGTACCTACATATTACTCTGGGTAAAGATCCCACTGACTAGCTTCTATGTGTAATAGGATTCATTTTATGTGCTGTTAGTATTCCGCAAAATGCCATCTTATTTAATTTGAACGTTTTCTCATAATAAAATCTACCTAACAAAACATATTTCTCTTTTAGGTACATATAGTGGAATCTAATAGCCTTCTTGTATGGCCATTCAAAAGAGTACAGGTTCCTTCAGATATCATAGCTAGATTATACCCTAGAAGAGTATCCTCCTTATTATATTAAGAGTACTCATAAACAAACAAAGAAGAGTATGAAAGAACAAGTAAGTCAATAAAAACAAGGCAAGAAAACAAAAATATAAACGTTTGGAAGCTAGTTGTACGAAACCGGTTAGGACAAAGTAATACAAGTCATAATGATCGTTGGCTCAAGTCCGCTCACTAAAGATATATGCATGTATGTAATGTTAATTCCCTATAATTAGCAAATTCAAACTCTAATTTTAAAAATTGCTTGGTATACACCAGATTCTAGATTAACAGACTGACTCCGCAGAATCCATTACAACTTACCAGCCCATTATGAGAAGTTCTCCACTGAATTCAGTAGCAGTGAAAAGCGCAAAAATCTACCGACATTCCATATTGAAACAAGAGTTATATAGACAAAAACGAAGAGCTTTAGCTAATAAGAGTAGATAAGAAAGATTCCTCCCAAATGTGGGTACACTCAGGGTATTTAGTTAACAAAGAATCCTTTCATTTTCATAAATTAGAAACTCGTGTTTGCTGCTAGAAAAGCTGCGTTTTTTCATTTGCAGGCTCAAGCTCGTTGAGTTCACTTTTTTACAACAACTAGGTAAATAATACGACCAGGTTTTCTGATACTTATGACCTAAAATGAAAATCCCTGTCAAGCTAGTTAGTAAAGGATATCTATTTTACTTAACCTGGGGTTCTCCCCATATTATTAAGTAAGAACCTGGGAAGTTCTCCTTAGTACTAAACAATCTTAGCATATGCTAACTAAGAAAAAGTTTACTTCGGAGTACATTGTCTCTTTAGCTACGGACTTTAAAGAGTCCTGAGTTTACCTTTCTTCTTAGCGGACCTATTTTCTTACTCGGTAGAGCAGCAGCAAAAGGAGTCACATGTACATGGTTCGAGCCAACTCACGGCAGCTTTGATTGTTTGCTGCTGCGTAGCTTCCTAGATTTCTTTTTATAATTGGAATGGGTATTATTCACAATTTACTATAAATTAGTATTTGTGTAATATGAGAATACACTTTGATTCTTGTTTATAAAAGATTTTCTTAAAAGAGAAATTCCCAAAGTATTATATACATTGCTTACATGATGTTTAGAAACCCCTTCTATTTTTAGGATTGACTAAAAATGGGTAGTATACTAAAGTTTTATAAGACTTTTCTCGCTTTGTTTTCGTATATTATATGTATCAATTCGTAAGTTAATGCCGTAAGGTGCTTGTAATTTCGTTCAGTAGAACGTTAGTCTAAAAGAGTGCAATGCTGTAGGTTAAAATTGGATATCCTGATCATGTGATTCCTATTTAAATAGATAGCTTAGTTTTTTAATAAAACCCAGCGGGAATCGGGATTCTCTTATTAAAAGTCTCTCCAAAAAGCAAGCTTCTATTATCATTTTTATTCGCTCAGCTTGTATATCAAGAAAACCTCCCTATTTTAACCGCTTGACTACTTTGTAAGCCGGCAGGACACCGGTAATAAAGAAATACTATTAACATCTAAGAGATACCTAGAATTGCTAAACGTACATTTCAAAGTTTATTTATATTCTCTCATTTCCAAAAAACACTGACTAAGCGAGTTTCTTAAAGTTTTGAAGTGTAACTTGCGCCGGCCAATGCATTCGTACTTCACTTCGTAATTATCGCTAATGCCTGCAATATAACTGTGAGTCCTTGTTCTAGACTACCCCGAAATTCCGGATTCAAAGCAAAAGTATTCCTGAAAGAGTATGGGGGGGTAAACCTAACCAGTATAGTCAAGTTTTGGGCTAAGACTGAATTGTTTGCATTCATAAAAGAGTCATCAGGGATATCGGAGCAAACCCGGGCCTCCCGTTTCAAAAGTAAATTTATAGTTAAGGAATAAAGCAAAAATATGTAATGAGAAAAAACTTCGCAAAATGAATATCTAAAATCAAAGGAACCGGGTAACAAATTCTCTAGGTTTATGTATAGGTAGGGCATTGTGCTTTTAACTGAAAGCTCAAATACACTAAAAATGGGTTTGATCAGCGAGGGGAAGCTTTCATATTCCTAGCCTAATACGTTTCCTCGGGATTTATATGTATTTGGAATACCCCGAGTAGCTAAAGAACGACTTTGAGTTGTGAATATTTTATACCTAAGAAGGAGGTATACTTGGATAGTATTAAATAAAAAAGGAGTACAATAAGAGATTCCTTTTCTAAATTATGACATCTAAACCTGTTCTATATAATTGATTGTATAGCTCTTTTAGGAGTCAAAAGGTATCGGTTAAAGAGACTCGCTTAGCTTATTAAAATGAGTCCATATAGCAATGAAGGAATTATATACTATTGTAATTTACTTACAAAAAAGGTTCTTAGAAGACTTCCTTAAAGATATAAAATCATTTTACTTAATAAAAGAGCCTTCATTTTTTTAGAATAAACCCGGTTAGCCTAGTCCTTAACTTCAAAGGCTTTAAACTGGACTAATATAAATAAAGAGTAGGCCCTAGTTTTTAGTGAGCCCAAGTCTGTAGTTTATGAAATTTCAATCAATTAGTAGAATCCTATACAAGACAAGAGCTATTACTTTATGCTTATATTCCGTAAAAAGAGAAATTCAACTATGTATTTGTTATGAAACCCTCCCTTTTTGCCTTCAATATCTTAAGATTAGCTTTATAAAAATCTAGTAATTCCCTTGAAAGGTTCCCCTCTCAGTTGTGTTTGCTTTTTGATACACGAGTAGGATCCGCCCTATTATGGATTTGTAGCTGTGTAGTATCTTAAAACAGAGGGTAGTATTTCCAAAACCAGTAAAGTAGCGAGTATCCTTCAATTTCACAGGAGTATTATATTCTCACAAGTAAAGCAGCTCTGCTAAGTTAGTTTTCTGGGCCCCTTTAATTGAAGCAAATTCGTATTTCCCTTTTTATGTTTAGTATAAAATCAAGATTTCCCGAAGAAGTAATTGCGTATTCCTATATATTGTAATTTTTCAAAAATGAAATAGAGCTCTTTATTCTAAGGTAACCCGGGCTTTTTACTGCCAATCTCTGGGAAACTTTTATTATATTTATAAAGGGTACCTCTGGACTCGTTTTTTGGACTTGCGTCTTTCAATGAATCCAGCCGACTTCCTGTTGTAAGCTTCTTTTTCAGCTAAAGGAAAGTTTAATAACTACATCCTTTCGCTCTCCTACGAAACCCTCGCGGGACCCTGACCCTGTGCGTGTTAATTTCAAATTCGGCACTATATTACTAAATCCAAAACTGGTAGCTAAAGAGCTCTCGTAAACAGCTATACTATTCGTTGTAGAATCCCTATTATTTGCTTAGCAAGTATACTTGGGAATTTCTCCTTATGGGATTTAGAAAATTCCTTTCAATTTAACAAAAGCAACTCTACCTTTCGCTGTCTAAAACTGTTACTCTAAGGGCCCTCCCTATCCTATTATGAACCCTACTTACCCCTAGATAAGCCTATTGCTTACTCCAAATTTCCTGAGCAAATAACATAAATAAAAGAAGTATCAGTACGGAGTGCCCCCTTAATGTACCAAAAAGTAGAGTAATAAGAATATCTAAACTAGAAAACATAATCCGGATATTTCCAAGAAAGTCAACTCTAGACTTGGCTTTATTCCCTGCACGAACACTTGATTGCATATTATAAAAGCTGCCCTGACTCTTAGGAAGCATGTCCCAATATACTAAGTTATTTGTTGAAATAAAAGTATTTGACTACTGGGTGCTTTAACACAAATACTAAAAACACTGCTGAGGCACGAATTGACTATATTTTATTTCCTTAGAGAAGTGCTTTTGCCTTGACTTGCTCCTAAATAGCATAGTGGATACAACCCGTAGATAGATACCTATAAGAGAAAGAGAGGGATTTTAAATAGGAACTCCTAACAAGTAAGAATCAAAAGAAAAAGGAATACACCTTACTAAGAATTAAGAATCAAACTTTTAAGACTACATCTACACTTTATTATTATTATTATTATAAATACTTACAAATCAAAAAAAGAGTAATAGAACGACAATAATACTATAAAAACTTGAGTAGTATTCTATAATTGTACAATATCTCCTAGCCAGAATAAGGCAAGGAATGCAGATAAGAAGAATACCCTATTACCTATAAGCAGCAAGACTAAGAAGAAAGTTATGGATAAAAGTAAGAAATTAGCTATGATACAGATACAAATACAGAGTACAGGTATAGCTCATAACAAGAAGAAAGATCTAGGTTATAAGAAAGTCATAGTCATTTTATTTGAGAGATTAGTCCCTCTAAATTTGTACAGAAAAGAGTCTACGGCATATATATATGGTCAAGCATTTTTCAAAAACGAGATACAAAAAAGTAATTTAGTTAACTCTTTTATTCAAAGTAGTAACTAACAAAGTCTTTCTTAGGGGCCCACAGTTACTCTTTCGTTTTAGACGAATCGAAGCTCTTACCTTTTTCCGGTTAATACTTTCTTCTTGTTTTGACTAATTGAACAAGATTCCCATTGTTTTATATCTAGCCTAAATAGGAACTTCCAGGTCACTCAAATCCCTTTTTATTCATTCTTCAATCCCGCTCAGTTAAATCAATGAAATAGTCAGGGTAATGGGCCTTTTTGTATCATTGCTATTGCTAGCATTACTAATTCAAATTCCAACTCTAGAAGGATGCCCCTTTTGCCTCATATCCGGATTGAGTACAGAGTTGTGCTGTTTTATGAATTCTATTTGATACTCCCTTTTTAATAAGTTTTGTTCTGCTGTGAAATAAATTCTCCTAGTAAGTCCTAAGAAGTGCAATCAAGTAATAGGGACCTCTATGTTATCAACACAACTCTTACTTTCACTTTAGAGATAACTTAACAAATGTTCTGAGCAAAGGCTTCCGTGAAGCGGGAAACATAAATCGAAGTTTACTAGTCTCCTAGGCCATTCTATTTCATATAAGACTATCTGCTGGATTATGATTGTAATAGATGGACAATATAATAAGGGTTGTCAAACTCTGAAGAAATTAGTTGCTTGTCTGAAATACTAAAAACTCATCAAATACAAGCGATAAGACAAGAGCTTTCGCCTAAGTAAAGGAGGTTATAACTATAATATTTGATTATACCCTTTATGGCCTCCTCTCCTTATACTTATATTTGTATATTTATTTCTAAGTACTGCACGGACTCCCGGTGCTTCCATATAAATCAATAATATGTATCAGGGGTTTGAATCCCACTTACTATTACTATGTGTATGAGGACTAAAGTATTACATCTTATTCAGCTTGTTAGAGTACATCCTCATAATGCGGAAAACCGAGGGTTCAATTGCGAAGTTCTCTTGATTATATTGTAGAATATTTTCTATTATTGTCCTAAAAGTTCCGGTGGTATCCTAAAGGGGTACTTTAGAGTAGTAAGTTTATCAAATTGGTAGTATACAAGTAATTGGCGTAACTAAACAATATAAGATTTCAACAACTAGGAGAATGGAGAGCCCTACAACAAAAAATGGAGTTTTATAGAGAAGTTGAACAGTGTATTGGTAGTTTATTAGAATGCTAAGGAACTTTAAGCTGAAGAGAACCCCTACCATAGGAAACCTTGTTCTACAATCCTGGGGCGTTAGCCACTTTTTCTGGAATTTGAAGATCGGGCGAGACCTAAGCAATTTCTTTACTTTAGATAGACTGGACTTTACTTTTAAGTGTCATGAACTAGAAGATATGACGTCAGTTATTTAATAGGAAGCGTATACCTATGTATAACCAAGCTTTGTTTAATCGAGTATGTTTCAAGTGGAAACTCAGTGGTTTAGTACCAAAGAGCAAAGTGAGCTCCCTAAGTGGAGTCCCTTAATAAGATGGGTATGGTTTTAGATCTGTAATTTATATTCAGTTTGAGAATATCTATCCTAATTTATAGTTAAGGAAAGACCTCTTGTAGCAAACTCAGTTCTTTGAGTTCTTGCTTTTAGAGTTATCGTACTATAGCTAGACTATATATAGGTTACCCCGAAGTAGAGATCAGTACGTTATATGATAGTATTTACTGTATCCACTGGCTTTACTTGCTTCTTCACTAAATCAAATTTGTAGTGACAAGGCTAACCACCGAACCCCGTGCTGAAAAGACTACTTTTTAAACAAGTGTTTCTAGGCTCTAAGGAAACTTCTTCCCTATGAAAAGGATTCGCAGGCAGGTATACGAGATGCTATTTATGATCTCAAGTATATATAACGAATTCAATTGTGTTATTAATACTTGAAAAGCCCCCTATTCAAGTCAGTGTACTTTTATAAACCATTAGTGATAAGATAAAAAGGAATATACAAAGAATTAGTCCTTTTAAAAAGCAGCCAATTTCAAGTGGCAGAGTACACAGTCTAACTTAATTCTTAGGATCCAGAAGTGAGGCAAATAATAAAGGAGTCTCTCTTAAGTGATTTGGAAAGTCTCGTTTATAGAATTCTGAAATAGACATTCAAGATTATAATATACGAATATATAACATACAAAGCCCTATAATAAGGAGCTTTCCGGTTTTTAGATAATGTTTATTTAATAAACTACGGATAACGGAACTGTTCAAACTGATACATAGACTAGGAATTCTTGTAAGTAGGCAATTTCTTTATAAAAAGCATTCCTCAGTCATAATTGAATAAGAATTTTGATACAAGGGAACCATAAGATCAAAAACCAGTTCACGCCAACTCGGTATAAGGCTCCTAGATTACATTTAGGTAGAATGGGTAATTAAGAATTCTATTAAATACCTACTTACATTATAGGAACACATTTCTTATTGACTTCTTAAAGGAGCCTCTCTATTCTGTATCACTATACTTACTCTTAAAAAGGAGCTATAATGAGTCTTCGGAGCTATACCTTGGGGATAGTCTTCTTCCTGTTGTTATGGAGCTTCTTGTTAGTATTCCCTGCCCTTAATGTAGCGACTTCTTATTGTACTATGAAGACAAAGAAGCTAAACCGCTGGGTTGGTTTTTACAGAATTCTTAAGAGTTTGTAGTCTTTACTTGCTTGCGGAAGTTTAGAGCATTAAGTCTTCTTTCTTGTATTAAAAAGGGGAGTGTATAAAAGGTAGAGAATAAGCAATCCTGAGTTTAAGGATTTACTGGCAGTAGCCGGCTATCCGGGTGTGGTCTTCAAATCACGTCCTTTAAAAGCAAGATATATTAGATGTTTTTAATATTGAAATTGTTCTATAAGACTCCGGTATGGTATCTAAGAAATGAGCTCACTTTAAGATTTAGAATAAGTGGTTTTATTTTAGTCTTTAATTGTAGACTCGGCTTGTTCTATCAAATGAATTGAGTATCAACACTAGGAACTAGGAGCCCTCCTGTTTTTTCATTTTAAAATATTGTTTATACTTATAGCTGCCTTCCGTCTGGCTGGCTAACTTTATTTATTAGGTATCATAAATTCCGGCATGCGTACAAATAAAGTTCAAGTGGGATCCATATCAAGGAGCCTATCACTAACACTAAGATCACAAGACTGGAACCCGTGGCTTTCTGGTAATTTAAAGGTTAATCGCATCATGAAGACTTTGAACCTTAAAGTTTAGTAAATCCTAGTTTTAATCGATTGTGGTACCTGATTTAAATTCAATTTCTATGGCATAGGAAATCAAATGAAGGTAGCACGTATCATTTTTTTTAGAACTGAGTTTTTCTTAAAGGTTAGCTTTTTTAAGTACTAGATTGGTGGGGTAAAATCTTGAGATTCCAGTTATATTTCCTAAAAAGGACGCCGAGTAAGAAAATGCTGTAGGCTTTTGGGATATTGCTCTTTTGAATAACAATTTATATTTTAAGTTTTGGAAATTTGATTACCTCACTTGCATGCGGTGTGTTAGTTTCTATAAAAGAGGATCTCCGACGACTTCTTATTATTACATTTTCTAAGTACCTATATATAACTTGCTTATACATATGCCAAGCAGGAAAGCTACGAAGTTTTTAGTGACTATACACCCTAAAATAAATGGAAGGTCCCCAATCACTTAGATTTTGCATAATAAATTGAAGTCAGATAGGGAACTTTATTTAAGGTTTTGTATATTTTAGATAAATCCTAATCAAGTGAAAGGCGAGTCAAGCTTTATTTTATTAATTCTTAGTATCCGAATGTGTTTATGTTATGTTAGAGAGACTTATAAAGTTTTGACTCTAAATAGATTTACAAGCACTGCTAAACAATTACTTACTAGATTCGAGTTACTATAGCTAGAGTATTCAAGAGGAGCTATTTGTATCTAAGTGATTCCTAATCTAAAGTCCTCCTTCTCAGTTCCTTCAAACAAGATAAACCTTGTCTTGATTCGCTTGTTCTCTGGTTTGTCTTTGGTGTATAGCTCAGTTGGTAGAGCACTGACCTATGAAGGCAAACGTTGTGGGTTCAACCCGGTACGAGCCAAGAAGGTAGTCTCGTAATAGCTGGATGAAAGGTTTGGCAAAAGTAAGGAAGAGCAAAGGATTCAGTTAGAATTTGGTATTAGTCCCCCTTTTGACCTGGAAGCCCTAAAATGGGTCAAAAGCACCCTGATATTTCAGCTACTTTGACTTTCTTGTACTCCTAAATGAAGGACCGAACCATCCTTCTTTTTGAATCCTCATTACCTGGAATTTAGTAAAAAGTGAAACCTCTTTAGGACCTCTTTTTTCTTTTGCTATGAACTCTCCTACCTACGCTTTTCTGAATTATGTTACTGTTGAAAGGTTTCTCTTGGTTGAGAGAGTTGCGGTTGATAAGTCAATCTTATTCATTTCATAACAGAAATCTATTGTTGACCTTATAATAGCAATTCTTATTTTTTTATTTATAAGGCGCTTCCACTTCCGTTTAACCAAAAAGCATATACAATTAATTATTATGAGGGGATATTGCCGAGATATCACTGGAACTCTTTATCTCAATTTTTCGATCGTTAAATCACACCTCTTCAAAATCCCCTTTAAGTTCACAAGAAGAATAAGGAGCCCCCTCGTTTACAAGAGCCTATTGAACGTTGTACTTCCTATTGAATACAATGAGCTTAGCATCAGGTTTGTGACACCTGGGAAACCTATCAGGGATCGCTAAGAATAAGTTATGAAATACTGAGGACCCTACAAGGGGCGTATCCTACTAGAATCTAGACAAAACCTCATGTCTGCTTTGGATCCGCTATAAAAACCCATTTAATTATACTTAGAAGAGTGGGCTGGGTCAAGGGTAGCTCTTTTATGCTTTCTAAGAAATCCGTAGTCTCTTTAACTCATAAAGAAGAAGTTAACTGCTGTAAAAATAGGACTGGGAAGCTCTTAAAAAGGCTTTGTTTCCATGTATTTAGAACAATCAAATGCAAATGCGTACAAATCCAAGGGTCAGAAGGACTATAGAGGCCCCTTTTAAAAGCAACAAGGGTGTGGATAGAAAGAAAAAGAACACACAGGGCGCGCTTACAATACTATAAAAAATGTCTCGTATAGTGTTTCGAGGACATCTTTCTCTTTCCTTTTAAGTAAGGAAGTAGTCTAGCTTTTTGTAGCCGTTAGTACCGCAATCAATTTGACAGGTTTATAGGTTTTTGGCAAATCAGTTTCTCCGGAGAAATTGATAGAGAACTTTCTGTTTTTTACTTATATACCTTATTTTTAAACTGGAAACCCTTTAAACGGGTTCGTAAAGGAGAAGAAAACCTGACTTTAGAGTTCTCTTCTAACTTTACTTTATTAATTTACCAGAAACCAGAAACCAAAGACTTATTAGCTTTAGTTGTTTTTATTCCTTAACATCTATCTTATTCTCTGGAACTTAGAACTAGAAAAAGAATGCCTTTAAAAAGACTCCTATTTCTTGTCCTGTTTAGAGCCTCTGGATCTCTTAAAATGAAGGAAAACGCATTAGAAGTAAATCCTCTTTTTAGATACATTACGTTACACTACCCTTTCAAAAAGGTTTAAGAAGGCCTGACTTAGTTACTCAGTTTCATTCTACCTCGTTCAACAAAAACCTACAATTACCTTTCATTTCTCTTTAGGATTTACTTGTTAGGGACCCATAAAGGCAAATAGGAACACAAAACCAGCTCCTTTACTTCTTTGATCCCGTTCTAGATTCGTTAATTTAATTGGATTCTTTCAGATGCTTTGTTAGGAGTTTTTTTTACTAGAATCCCTAGAAGTTGGCCTAAGACTAAGACTTTGTACGAGATTCCTAGAGGACTAATTAGGTTATACCGAGCTTACCCCAACCCCAGGTTTACACCAAGTATTACTTTATAGATACAGAGCTGCAGAAACAGAAAGAAGAATTCCTTTACATACACTTAAGAGCTCCTTGTGATTATCTTACTTAAGCAAGCCGACCTCTTGCTCTTGTCTCTGTTCTTCTCATTAAAGAGGGGAGTTCAGGTTTCCCTAATTCAAATCGCTTAATCAGAAGGCCCCCTTTTTGGTAAGAATTTCTAGTTATTTTGAATTGTAAATGTTTTTGGTAAGTTGTAAGCTTGCTGTGATACTGACTCTTATCATGCGCCGTTCATGCTCTCCGCGGTTTAGACCTTAGACTTTTGAAAATTGACTCTACAAAAAGTATGTCTTAAGAATATCATTCTATTTTTATATCTTTATAGACATATTCCTTAAAGCTTGATAAGCAATATCGAAAAACTGTTAGACTACCCAAAGAAGAGGTGCTGCTTTCTATAGTAAAAGATATGTAACATTTTCCTAATTTTTCATTCATTTGTTGCGATCCAAGGGAGCTCTAGCCAGATAAAAAGAGGGTTTACTTTACTTTGAAAACCTTTCACTTAATTCAGAGAACCTGGAATTATACTAAGTAAAGACTTGGCCTTTACTAGGCTAGGGGTCCTTATAAGTAAATAAAGACTTTTAGGAATTCGTTCACAAGTTACTGGAATCGCTAAATGAGCTACTCTCGTCAACTAGGCAAGCTTTGCAAATGGTATAGAATTCCCTAGTATAATTTACATATTTGAAGCCCTCCTGAACGAAAGGCCATATCCATTCCGCTCACAATAATATAATAGGTAGTTCACTATAAACAACAAAAACGGAGTTGTCCTTTTTTACGTAAGTATAGGGCCCGCCGCTTATAGTAAAGGTAAGGCACTTTTTCTTGAAAACATCCAAGGGTTCCACTTTAATATTAATATCGAGTCTTAAGTTGAAAGACACACAAAACTCTCTGCAGAATTATAGAATCTAGTTTTTTACCAATCAACGTATTCTACTTCCTATTTTAACAAGTCTTCGTATTGAGCTCAGAGCCTTCTTTTCATCAAAAAATGAAGTGCGCTGTAACTGCCTTGGGTGTGGGTGAATAGATTAGCATCTGCGCTAAGACTGGATACATTTATAAAACATGCTACGCAATATTCGAAAAGATCCATTTGAATCCCCTAAAAGCTTTTTTCTTATACTAGATTACAGGAAATCTATTACCTAGAACCGGCAATAGAAAGTAGGATTAAGAAGTCGGTGCAGCTACACCCCATTTGAGTAAGGTAAGATTTCTCTTAGAAACGGTGAAGGGAAACCCGTACTTTGATAGAAGAAGTCAACGTTTACAAAGACAAACCCGGGGCTACTTGTTTATAGTGTTTTTTAAGGAAGCGCTTGTACTTGCCACAAGCTGGGCTTGCCTATAAACATGCGTAAGAGCTATCCGACTTGAATCAATGACTTGAGATTTCATGAACCGACGCTCTAACCACAAGAAAGACTTAAAATAATTATAAACTTTCTAGTAGACTACATTGGGGAATATAAAAGAGTATTAAGGATGAGTATTTAGGATAATTTGAATCTATTTTGTATCTAAGTGATTCAAATGACCAGTAGACAAAAAAGTAGGATTCATTTTACTACAATTATTAAGAAAGGAGTTGGCTAAGCTAAGTCGGGATCTCAGTTCTAAAATCATCTTTGTTAATTAAGATCCGAGAGACCTCTCTATGAGCTTAAACTAAAAGTTCAGTAATATAATCCTTAAGTTCCGAGGTTTTATGATAATATGACACTTCGTTTGCGAGGGAGAGAAGTATAGTATCAGAAAACAAGATAGGTTTATAAAAGCTCCAGGACTTTACCAAAGCAGAGTGTGTAGTACTTTTTTCTGTTGGTCTCGGTAACTGTACCTGCTTGGTGTAAATACATCCCTGAATTTTCTATGCGACCGGGTGGCACAACCAGTAATGTGAACGCCGCTGGAATCTTTTTCAAGAATTTTTAGGATAGAGATCTCTTGTCTGGGTCTCCAAGTAGGATCCTGAGGATTAGTAATCACAAACAAGGAAAAAGACTAGAATTGTGATACAGTACTGTTGGTCGGGATAAGAAGGGGATATATCATAAATTAAACTCAGAGCTTTAATTTCTTAGTTTTACACCGGGTTTGGTTAGGTGGATTACAAGTTTTCAGATTTGTTACCTTTCTTTATATTTAGTTTTATTAGATTAAAACCTCTTATCGATTTTTAGTTTATGCTACAGCTAAAGAGGATCCTAGAATCAAACTCGGTTAGTACAAAACTTTATGAGACATCACATGTATTTACTACAAGAGGCCTTTGACTAGTTAATTAGAAGAAAAGGAAGCAGATTCACCGAGTTTCCTATTACGAGGTAACCTTACCTTAAGAATTCTATTGGATTAGCGATGTTAATATAGGGTACGTGTTTTCCATAAGTAAGAAGAGAAGGCCCAAAGCGAGTCCTACTTTATGCTAAGTTGAATACTCTTCAAGCCCCGCTCTAGGACCCGCCCTTAAATTAAAATCAAATAGTTTAGAAGTTCTTTTTTTATAGAAGCCATTCTCTGGAATTGAATAATATCCATTCTTTTATATCTTTAACTGTTCCTGCTTCATGAGAGAGGTTTCCTACGGAGGGGGTAACCAGCATAAGCTTCCGGTAGCCTTGGATACGACGGCGATATCTAAAGTAGTTTTATATAGGCATAGAAGGGTTCCTATTCTGCTTCTTCTTACTCAAAATTGTAAGTCTCGCTATATTGGTTTTTCTCGGGTGAATCCCATTGCTCGATTTTCTACTATTAGCTATTTGCCCACTCGACAGGTAAATACTCTGATTTTCTTCTCCAGGCAAAGGGGATTCTTGAACCTAATTTATAAAGCACTCAAAACTCAGATACGCTTTGGTAATTGTTTACTAAATCTTATATCTTCTCTACTCTATACACGAGACTTTCAAAGTAAAAAAGAAATTCGGTATACTCATTTGTTTAGTTTAAATCTTATCTAACCACCAAAGGGAAAATATCCCAAATGGGAAAGAAAAGAGCCGGAAAAATGAAAAATAGATAAAGCTGATTAGGCTCCGTAAACCAGATTAATATGCATTTAGGAAAGTGATCAAGATCCCATAGGATATCTCTGGATTTGATAATCCTGTCGAAACCCTGATTTCCTTTTTTGGAAAGATCCAGGGCCGGGCTCTGTCACATTACTTTTTATAAGTAGATCCTAGAATTTTTAACACTTCTTTGACCGGGTATTACCTTGATTTACTTTTATTCTACACCCTTTTTAGCTTAAATAGAATTAGTTGAAGGTGTTTCTTAAAAAGTGTTACCTCTTGGATAAATGCCCATTTTATATAAAAAATGCTTGCCTTTTTTGGACGAGTTTACCTAAGACTGGTACTAACTCTCAAGGATGTTCTAACAAAGAATACAAAATTCATTATACAGCTTTTGCTCACTCAAAATAGTATTCTTTTTCCTCCTTTTGGGTATTCCAGTAGTGGGCGCACACTGTGAATTATAAGATAGAGTTTCTTAACTTTCAATTGTTCCGAAAGCAACTTGTTTATTGCTTTTATATTATACCCTTCAAGTTTTTGTGGGAAACTGAGAGAAGTCTTATGCTTAAAAAACAAATACATCTTTAAGATCCAATTTAGGGTATATAACTTGATACTGACCGGTCGAGTGCTAAGATCTTCTTTTAATGGAGCATTTGCATTACATATTAGTATTTTCACTCCAAATCTTGCATTTGACAAATTAAGATGGTAATATTAAGAACCCCTTTCCATGGGGAAAAGTTTACAGTTATTTTACTTTATAAAGGTTTTTTAAGAGAGCCATAAAATTCCTCCTTTGAGCTATAGTAGCTATGTTAAGGATATTCTCTTTCATTTGAACTGGATTGAGATTCTTATGTATACACGCGTTTGGGTTGAGAGTCTCAAGTATAGAGCCCTTGTTTTTGAAACTGTCGCTAATAATTAGCCAAAAGATTAACCTTCAGTATTCAGTATTGCCTAGGAGCAGGTTTAATTTGAGTTATGAGTTATTTTTAGCAGGAGTAGTTTAGAACCTTTGAGTATACCTTCCTTTTATGTGTTTTAGTTATAGTTTATTCTTCAAGGTATAAGTTTGCTGTGGGCAATTCCGGCTTCTAAAAGAGACTTTGTTACTTGCAAGTGGGGTTGAGTTTAAAATTAGGTGTATTACTCTATTTCTATTAATAGGGGGGTATCTATAGGCTTTATTAGGCTCCGGGTATTAAGCATACGCATGAGTATAAAAAAGACTTGCCTCTCACAAGAGTACGTAGTGATCTTCGGGAATATATATACCAAGAGAACCCCAAAAGAACTCATATTTTATCGTACCACAAATTTGCAGAGAATTCCGTTCATTTTAGACAGGATTTGTCTTTAGCCGCGTATTAACTACAAGTTTATCAAGGAACCCCTAGCATAAAACTATTTTATAATGTTACATACTGTAAGCAAGGACTCCGTTTTTTTAGTAAAACACAGAATATAGATACCTTTTTATTGAAACGTATTTTAAACCCTTGTTATAGAAAATTATATAAAAAAGTATGTCCACTTTATTAACTTTCTTTGAATGAAGCTAAGGCCCACCCAGGAATACCCTTTTTTTAAGCAGTGAAGGCTTCGGTAAAAAAATCCTTAATATTAACAAAGTAATTTAAGTTTGAAGATAGTTGGATGGGTTACTTAGTATAATCCTTGTCACTTTGACGTAAATCTTTCTTAAAACCTGGACTACCTATCTTGTCTTGAGAACTTTCCTTGCTTAGAAAACCAAGAATAGAATTTGATCAGCAAAAAGACTCCGAACTTAAGAGCTCTACTCTTAGTGTTTTAATTCTTTCCTTGGAAACACCCAGCCCTTCAAACACTTGAACCTGCGTTTGTAGATCATGAGCCTCACGAGTTTACCATCTACTCTACCCTGCAAAAGAATTTGTCAAAGTAAAGTATATGCTTTTGAATTAATTACTTATAACGAGCTTTTATTACTATAGAATTCCAAATTTCTTTTTAATTTAATAGCATATGTCATCCGATAAGTATACCTTGTGATATGGATATTCCAACTAGATAAGGCGGGTCCTCCAGCTATATTTTATAGGTACTCTTTCTGGCTAAACTCTACTGAGTCTTGGAGTTCTAGTTTACTATCAGCTTTGTTTTATATTCTCTACCCTCTATTTGAATGAATAAAGTTAAGAGAGTCCATTATATTACTAAAAGGGAATTCGTTTCAAGGAGTCTAATTAATAAATATCGGTAGGGTTTTGCTTGATGTGTATCTATCTTGTTAACTGCGACCCTCTTTATAAAAACTTCATATGTAGAGATAGAAATTCCGTAATTTGATGGATATTGACTTTGAATGGGTTTATCTTTATAGCATTTAGTCTTACAGCCCAGCCCCAAGAGTAAACGTAGGAACTTTTATAAACAACCTTGAATATATTAGAATCGTAACAAGAAAATGAAATAGCACTAACCATACATTTATTACTAATTCTAGGAGTCTCCAATTATAATTATTAAAAACAAAATCTCGTTAATCTTTTACAGACACAGCTTTCTTTACAAAGATTTTAGATTTCCCCTACCTGTCATAATATAATTATATAATTGAAGAGTTCGTCTAAGCAATACACAATACTAAGGCAAAGTCTTGATTTGGGCAAAACATAGATACCTTTATAGTCAACATACAAGGGAATCCTTTTTAAGAGGGATCCCTTATTTACGACATATATACGATATTTATACCTATTGCATACCAATTTCACGAGAATCCGTCCCGTAGATAAAAAGATTTATTAGGTTCTTAATATAGTATAAGACAAAAAAGCTATAATTATATAATCGAATGGGAAGCCGCTGGAAGAGTCTTCTACTTAACCACTAAAAAGATCTAATCTTAATAATATTATGGTGGAACGAATTTCTAAAGAGGTTCAGGTGCTGAATAAATAACTCAATATGGGTATGATTCTTAGTTACGTTAATTAAACGCAAACACGTATGGTTCTTTTCGTCTTGTTTTTCTTAATTCCCTTCCAAAGGACTGCCAGAATCTCTCTTTCTAGGTAGGCATTCTGATATGGAGCTCTCATGTATAACATCTTAGAATATATCTACTATGCATCTTGACTGACTCTTCAAAATTATCCCTATGCGCGGGGTCTTGAACCATCTACATGTAACTCCTTTTGTTGTTGTTTTACCAAGCAAGAAATTCCTGAAAAGATACTCTAGGGATTGAGGCAGGGTTTCTCTTGTCTCACAAAACAAAGAGGAATGGCTTGTCTTGGTTTGTTAGTACTAATTTCCTAACTTGCAGCAAAACAAGCTCACTGCGTGCTTCACTTTCTTGGCTTTGGTTACTTTATATATTTAGGGCTTTTCAAAAACCAAAGATGAGGGCAGCGTATAGTTAGGAAGCTTCTCGACGGGAAATTCTTAATAAGATTAACTCCGCTAATAAGTAATCCTCTACTCGAGTCCGATAGACAAAAACTAAAATTATCCGAACCAATATCAACTAAAGGAGGTCTATAAATGACCCATCCTTGAACGCTTAAGTCAATATATTATCTAAATCTACTGGCACTTCAAAGTCCGCTACTTCTCCACGGAACAATACTAATATCAAGGGAAGCTGCCAATTCAGAAAGTAGTAATATATCTAGTGCTGGTTGCTTATTATAGGGTAAAATTAGACTTAGTTTTTAGTTATTTGTCTATCAGGTTACCAGATTTACAAATCCAAGAACTTTATATTTAATAAGAAATATTAATTTCTTTTTACAGTTTACACGAAAAACAGTAATAAAAATGACAGGAAAAAGACTGAATCGATGTCTATATTGTAAGGGTTTCGGATGTATATGTGTTGCTACTACTGCTGTTAGGATTAGATATTTTGAAAATCAACTTGTACTTTACGGCATGGGCGGAATACCTTATATATATCCAGTAAACGAGATTACCCTTACTTTTAACAAGCCTGTAAGTATAGATCTGACTCTCCCCAGGGCTTTCATCTCGTCCAGACCCTCTACATGCAAATAGGATAGTAACCAAGTACAAGAAAGCTTTTAATAGAAGATTTCCAAGCTTATATTTATATGTCTTTTCGCACCCTCCTTTTAGGAATATCGTAGCAAGTTAGCTTATACAGTATCTATAAAAGTTGAACAGCATTCACGTGAAAAGTACTAAAGTCAAAGCGGGATTCTGGAATGAAAAGAATTCTGAATAATAAAGACTATACTTTATTTGGTTATTCTGGGAGTATCTTATCTATCTGAGTTCGGGTATTTTTTTTTAAGGATAGTAAATAGGAGTTCCTATAGATTTGGATTCCTGCTTATACTTATATAAACCTCAAGATCTTCCCGAATTAGAAATAAATATAAACCACTGAAATCCTACCTGTCACGCCACAGGTTCAAGCCCCCTTTTACTTGGTCCAAACGCAGGTTCTTAGGAGTTGAATATATTTGGAAGGAGACCTGGGGTAGGATATAAAAGCTCCAGAATGTTTCGTTTCAGTTTATGTTCCTATCTCTCTATCTACCTATCTCTGAAATGTTTGGCTTTTCAAAACTCCATGAACCTAGGAACTTTTGCTTGCATTGTATTTTGATCTACGTACCGAAACTGATAACATTCTATATATCATCATTATTTGACAATACCCCCGGATTTCCTCAATCCAGGAACGGAAGACTGCAATTCGTTTACTAACTCCTGAATCAGCCGTTGAGTTCTGTTAAAGGAGTATGCGGGCCAATCAATCCTTTTTGATTGGTAGAGCATTGGAAAATGAACCCAATAGCCGTAGGTTCAAGTTGTCCTAAATACTCTCCAGTTTCCCTATTCCTTTTATTCCCAATTTTATAGCTAGACCTCTAAAATAAGAAGCATGAATCAACCCAGAAAAGGGGCATCTCATTGAGTTCCGAAAACCTTTTACGAAAAAAAGTTGTTATTGTTATTTGTTTGGCTTAGGTAACTTAAAATATGAGAATGGATTCCCAGCTTATCTAGTGGATTTGAACCCTTGAATGTTCCTAGTCGAAGCCGTTGCTTTACCAAAACGAAATACTCCACAAACTGTCATACAAGACTGACTACTAAACTACCTCGGAGAATATACAAGTATTAAGGATTATTTATCTAAGCGATTTCCTTTATACTGACTGCGCTTCAACAAGAATTCAAACTCACAGGCAAGTGCAAGCTTGGATTTGAACTCATGGTTTCGGGAATTTCTCTACACCGTTTAAACGTGAAAAAAGGAGACCATTAAGAAAAGAACTGAACTCCTTGAATGAAAGATGTCTACTAACTAATAGAAACCTTCCCTTGTACGAGAATGACTTACTTTACACACACCGCTTACCTATTTTAGAGTAATTGGAAAAGAAGTCCTTATTTGAAGTAATTTTGCATTCCCTTGCTTCTGAATACCCCCCTACCTAGCTAGCCTAACTAAAAAGGGAATCCTTATAAAGTGATAAAGGAAACCAACCTCCCGTACTAACCCCTTAAGATTGCATCATTACTCTTCACTTTGTTCAGAGTTTCTGACATCCAAGACTCGCTTGCCTAAGACCTAGCTCCTTATTACCCGGTTTTTCTAACCCCCTTTTGTACTACCTGTCTTAGCAGTACTCTGTATATGTATCTTAGGAATAGATACTGACACTAAAGCTAATTTAAGAAAAGTAAGGAAACCTACTTGGGTCGTGGAGAGGCCTGTGACAGGAACTCGATAGCTCGGCAAAATACTACCATAATAGCTATTGAAATGCAACAGGAAACAAGGATATCTTAGACAATAAGAATTTCCAAAACCTTCTTTACTTCTTTTTTCAGATAAGCAGTAATTTATTTATATAATTACACAAGTTTTGTTAGTTTACAAAAATTAGGTCCATATATCTGCCTAAGATTTCCCACTTTCTACAAAGAGTAACTATCGAAACGTATTTACAAAGCGAAACCGGTACCCTTATTGAGTCTATGGTTCCAGCCCTGTTTTTAGGGAGTTCAAGTCCGGGATTTTTCTTAACTTAAGAGGGCAGCTTCTCTGGATGTGGTATATAAATACTTAGGAATAAATCAAAATCTACCTGGCAATTCAGCAAGGATAAAGTCAAATGAAAAACTATGGAGATATAGAGAAATCGAAAAGTTATTAGCAGCTACTAAGAGTATAGTAGAACATAGAAAATCCGGTGGGTGTCTATCAAATCTATTGTTATACTCCCAATTCCAAATTTCCTTACTTAAGAGTTTTCCAGCTAAACTAATACTCTATGCCTTATAAATTTGTAATCTTAACTCCTTGAGATATGGTAGGTATGAAAAAGCAAACTCTTGATCTTAACAATAGACAATTCAATTTTTTTTTTCTTCTTGGTTTCTATAGAGGGGAAGCTTCTTAATACTTAATATTAGATATTCCTATCTTGCTTGCTACCTTACAACCTTAAGGGAATACCTTAAAATAGCAAACTCTGGCTTCTGCTCCTCCTGCTTTAAAGATTAAGACACGCAACAAATTAGAGTAAAAAATCTATAGTAAGACCATAATAGAAGACTAGAAGTGAAACAAGACTTTTCTATGTATGATTTTTCACCATTTCTAAACTTTACGTTTTTATACAAAGAAAGTTCCACACTAGTTTTGTGACTAAATATTTCAATATTATCCTATAGTCTTACATGGATAAGCCCCAACAAAAGATAGATACTTGGGAAACTACTAAGGGATTTCTTAGAGCATAAATGAACCCCTTTAAACTTGGTTTTGTACAGTAACTAGTGAAGCTCTATGAATAAAAGAATAAAACAAGCGAGTCTCGTAAGGAAAGGATCCTCAACATGAGCCTAAGTAACTCTAACTCCGGTTTGAAATCTCTGGATATTTTATAAATTCTAGTACTATAAGTCTATACATACAAAACATACATAAGGGTAGAAACTTTCTTTCCAGCTTTAGTTAAATTATTAATCTTTGTTTTATTTGTTTGATCTTCGGCAGTAACCCGTGTCTCATTGCAAGGAAAGGTTCCTAGTTCGATTAGTCTTTTATTTGACCGGGGTTGCTAACAGGGAAACCCCGGTAATATAAAAGCGACATCTACAAGGTAAGAAGCTACAAGCAAGCAAAACAAATAAGCAACTCAGACAAAGCAGCAAAAGGGATTCTCAGGAGTTTTTTATATTTAAACGAATAATCTAATTAGAGTACGCAGGCTCATTACCACCCTATGCATGGGATACCTTATATTTCAACATTTCATTTCCGTAATATAGCGCAAGATTCCTAATTCACCTAAGCGAGAAAGATCAAGAAATTCGGGTCGGTACTGCATATTTCCAAAAAAGGTAAAAAAATACCAAGCAGCTTATATTCAATTATGAAGGTTATTCGATAAATACTGAGTTTAAAGTAAAGAAGTAAAAGCTTTACAAATACTCTTTTCTATACTATACGTGAATTTCTCTACTCTTAAAAAGGTATACCCATCCTTGAACATTTTCAGGAATATAACCACAAACCTATAAGTTTCCTTTTGACTTAATTAGTTGGCAGCACTTGAACCCGCAGGATTTCTCTTCAGACTAAGATCTCTTCAAAAGGACTTTACTCCTATACGCAAATCTCGTTTGAAATCCGTTACAAACCTTTTTGGACAAGATAAGGATAAGGGGGTACCGTCTAAGAAGTTACAACCAAAAGATACTATAGACAACTTAGTCTAAATGCTTTAAGAGGGTTCGAATCGCGTTATTTACTACATTTCGATATAAGACCTAACTCACTCTAGACTAGCGAGCTCCTACTTATCAAGAAAAAGAAATAAATAATTATATTAAAGTAAGCTTTATCCAACTATAGGTAAGTAAAAAAAAGAGCTATAGGTCAAACTGAGTTCAAAGAAAAGGACGTATTTTATATACAAGCTGTTAACCTTACGCATTTCACTAGAAATCCAGGTTCTAAATAGGCAGGGAATCCCCAATATTAAAAAGAATTCTTTATGTAAACAATTTCATTGTAGCTTATAATAAGGGTTTCCTAAAGCACGAGGGCAGAGGGCTACTGTTGAGACTTAATAGGATATAGATATTGTTATGCACCAGTTTGTCTGTTACCCCGGATTCTCCGAGTACTACTAAGAAAAATTTATAGCCTTTTTTCGGAAACATAAACTTACATACCGCCGAAAAGATTTAGGCTTATATAGGAAGTTACTCGGATTTCACCAATAAAAAGACTTAGTCTCAAAAAGGAGCGCTCAGAGCTCTATAAAAAGTTTTTGACTGAAGGAATCCGGTGCCCTTATGTAATTCAATTACACATAGGTATTAATGGATCCTCTTTTGCAACTCCCTAAATAATTCAGAAAAGGATAGCTGGCGACTACTATATCAATTCAAAAACTAAAAGAAGTATACTTATTACACAAGAAAAGAGTGCCGGTCTGGTAATCCTTAAAGCAACGCGCATAAGGAAGTTTAGCCCTTGTGAATAAGTACTTTCAGAAGTCCTTGAGAGAATACCCTTACTAAACTCAAATTATATATATATTTAAGATTCAAGCAGGAACTCTCTTTTAGAAGCAATATTTTGTCTAAGAGCGATTCTCTGATAATTCAAAAAGTGATCCTTGATTGAAATATTATTTAGGCCATATTCAAATTACAGAGTTAGAGTTAAGTAAAAAAGGCACTTTATTAATCTCTCTCAGCAAAACTACTCGACCGGCTTCTTGTTTTTTCAGGGAAAAAGCAGCTTTTCTTCAAAAAGGCAATTAGAATTGTTAACCCAGCGTATACTAATGAACCCCTTTATGAACCGAGGAAGCTTTTCAAAAAACCAGGGAGATTTGATCCGGATTGAAATGAATAGGGTGCTCCCGAATAAAGTTTTTATTTACTTATTTAGAACACTTAAATGCATTTTATGACTCTTTATATATGTTTGCAAGTTTCCACCTTTTTCTGTTCTAACTTTGTTTTTACAGCACATATGATATATGATGCCGACCCAGGCTGTATATATCGCATAATTGGAGTGCTTCTCCTAGTTAGTCCCTCTTCTCCGATATAGTATCTAAAAAAGATTAGGCCAATATGCCGATTCTACAAACGAGTCCTATCCCAATCGAGGTTTATCTAATTAAGTTATAAGTGCTTTTCGGCTCAAGTATCTCTCTTTTAGTTTGCTTATGAGTGCTGGGTCAGAGTAAGATCATAGTTTTATAATAGATGCCAGCCTTGTTTCAAAACAAAGAAAGATTTCTCTTTATAAGGAAGATGGCTGCTAAGAAAGCTAAGGCTCATAAAAGAGGTCTTACAAAAAAGGGGTATGTAAGTATTTAGTTTAAAAGAATTCTCGAGGATCTGTGTCGTAGGTAGAATTCTAATATGATTTTTGAGAGTAACTTCAAACTGTTATTGAGAATTGCTTTGATATAAACAAAGCTAGCTGCGTCACATCGATAGAACTCCTTTCTCTCGTCAACACGCTTAAGGGGCATTTCATTTGTCTTAAAACACAGTAAAGTGGGATCTACTCGCCAGGATCCGCAGTTAGACACTTATAGGAATAAAATCTTATAATTTGATTACTGAGAGAATTAAAAAAAATCATTTATATAAAAGTCCTCGTATTTTAGTATTTAAAATCCTAAATTTTGCTGGAAAGTTAGTAAAAAAGGGAGAAAAGATCAACCCACCTCCCGAGTTCGATACCAAAACTCCAGGTTAAACGCGAGCTTCGTTCGAAAAAAGAATAGGTTTGAATCCTCTTCAAATTTCTATTTCTATTCTTGATCATGCTATCTCGTCTTTTTCCGAATACCGCAAAAATTTCAGCGCTTTAAAGTAACAAGCAAGCTTCAAGTCTAGTTAAAGTGCTTCCTCATAGCCTCTTTTCAAATATCGTGCAGTAGGAGGCACTCCCTATCTTTAGTCTAGTATCTAAGGAATCCTTACTAAAAGGCGGACTTTCTTGACAGTAATACAAATAGCCCTTTCACTATTAGGTCATTTTTCTTCAAGTGTGTAGATACAAGATCCTTTCTTTGTAAATACTCATTTTAGGGACTAATCCCGAGTCAACTTCAGAAAAGTAATATATACCTCTTAATATTAAGGGATTTCTAATAAGAGCGTCTCTATTATACGTTGTTTACAAGATTACAAATTGACTTTCTAAAGAGGGCTCCGTTACGAAGTACAGTGACACCCATTAATTCATTTTTTCGTTTCACTTCTTTTATTCTCTTAAGTTATTCCTCAGTCTTTTTAGAAGTCCATAATCACCTATAAATTGTTCCTAGGCTTTCGAAAATACAAGCTGGATTAGAGGTATTAATAAAATGAAGTTCTTCCTAGAAATTATCAACCTTATTTAGAATTCGGAGTTTTCTGGTTCAATTGTTTAGAGTTAAGGATAAAAGGATCTACCAAAACATTCACAAAGCGTACTTTACCTCTGTTAAGTTGCGTATTTCTCTGACAGCAAAGCAAGGTCAGGACTTCGCTTCTAAAAAAGTAAACTCATAATCTTGTTTCTCAAAAAGCTATTCATTTAAAAGAGTAGGAATAGCAACTATCTCTATAAATACTTATTCTATAAGAATTGACTCTACCGTGTCCTTAATCTTTTAAACGAATATAGTTAAATAAAAGGACTCGTATATTTCAAAATTTTATACTAGCGTTGGTCGGTTCCTTAAGTGTTTGTCTGCTAAAATAAAAGCGGTAAAAAACTCCTATTATTATGTGCACCAAAATTTTTGTGCTCTGAGTGTAGGTTAGGCTAAAAAGTAGCCCTCTAACAATCCTTACATACTATAGTTTCTCGGGGGCTCGTGCCGGGGTTTTAAAGATTATGGCATATAGGAATAATCCAGAATACAACCTGTTTTCATTGAATTTTAAGTTACTTTAGAAGTGAAGGGGAAAATCTTGACATAATTTTTTATTAATCCTTACAAGCTCTTATCAAGTACTGGTGTATAACTCTTTTTCGAAATAAGATATGACAATATTGGACTTAAGAGAACCTTTTTTATTTCTCATTCTATTAGTATTTTTCCTATCTTTTTAATCAAACTGAATTAGAAATTTATTGTACTAATAGAGTAATAAGATTCTGCTTAGCTAAGCTAGACGGAGAATTAATATGCAAGGGGAGCTCCTTTTTTGGGCAAGGGCTTTTCTATGAGATAGAGTGGGTTCTTTGCTAGTTCAAATACTGATCCACACTGGTCTTTTTTGGCGTGTATTGTTCAACTGAGCCTTTTTGGTTTTTTATGTATGACGGAAACTTATTTATTTACGTACGAGTCTAGCTGGATATGTATGTCAACTTGTTCGTATAGGGTTTCGCTCCATAGGATTTCATATTTTTGTTATTTACTTTGCTTCAAATTAGGTGGAATGGGTCCTTTTAGTGACAAATAACAGAAAAAGTATGTGATTCTCAATATTTTAGCAGGAGTTTTTGTAGATATTACAGCACTCTTTACTAATTCCTACTAGATTCAATTTCATTTTAAATTAGTAATAATAGTCCACAGCGAAGAAATTTTGGCTTATAAACAAGATTTTAATATAAAGGAAACGTTACAATAGTGAATTTAACAAGAAGGAGTCCATATACATAATTATGTAGACCCATGTTTGGGCCCATAAATAAAGATAAAGTAAGACCCGCGCATCGGATAATAAAAAAAGATAAGGTTATTCTCCTTAGATTATGTAATTACAGAACTGCTAGAGTACGATTCGAACCCTCGGTTGTTATAAGGTTTGCTTGGTGTTGTATAAGTTCCGATTAGGAATTGAATATCGTTCAAATGGAGTTTAAAAGGGCTCCCTTTCTGATTGATTTCTCAAAAGCAAATGACGTGAGATATTTACTTTCTTCTTCCTAATAATTTCCTAAACTTCCTTAACCGATATCTAATGGGGATTTCCTCTAGTTTATATTACAGAAGATATATCTACTCTAACTTTTTTGTGTAAAAAAATAAAAGAAATACTTTAAACAAGAATCTTAGTTACACTGACTTCTCAAAATTTCAATGACTCTTTACTTTAATACCAAGAAAACTTTTTTTTGCTAGTTTGACGACTTGAAACTCTAGCTATTCGACACCTTTTATCTACAACCAATCCCTAGTTTAGTACTTCATCTATGGATAAATAGCTTTAGAATATTTTAAGGAAAAAGCAAGGTGAGGTAAAAAATAAGTTTATTAGTGCAGTGTTTATCCTTAGTAGATTTGTCAATTCATATATTTGCCAATGGATCTAACTCTTAAGGCATTAGTAGGTATTTATTTAAAGCCCCGTGAAAAGGAACCTAATAAAGGTTTCCTTAAGTTTTTTGCTAAGATCTTCGACTTTTCTAAATCAATTTATACATTCTAGTTTTTTAGGCATCCTTCCGTTAAGTAAAATTATTAAAAAGATTTCTTCTATATAAAGCTATTTTTTTGTCTGACAATCTGTTAACACAGGACGGACTACTCATTAGTTACTGGAGAATGAACTAGAGCAGCCAATTTCAGTGAGAAAAAACTAACCCTTTAATCTGAGTCTCATATGCTTTTGTATTATAAGAGAATTGAATATATGATTAAGTAATTTTAATTATATTTTAATTAAGTAAGGAGCTAGATCAAACAAATAGCTAAACGGCTCTTACCGGCCCTGTGCTCTCTCATTTATATATTAGTAGGGATTTCGTTTAGTCCTAAGTTCTTGTTTAGCGGGCACTTCATAATTCGATTTCTAGGAAGGGAGGTAATATTGAAGTAACGCCAGACTCACTAGCAATTCAAGCTTGATTTTTTTTTAGTAAATGCCTTTAACTGTTAACTATTCCCTCTTTAGATATAAGGATTGAGCTGTAAGCTAGCAAGCGTACTTTAAACAAAAGATTCCACCTCGCCATACCAGAATAAAGATTACCATGTGTCAAATTCGAAGGGTCATGTAATATTATACAAGATAAAAACGTCTTTTCCTTAAAATGTAAGACTGTGGTACAGCTCTATAAAAACTTGAGTTCAAAAATAGACAGATACTGCGAGCTCGGGTTTAGAAAACCTTATAAAAGTATCCTTAGGGTACGAAGTTCTAGTTTCTAAAGTTCAAATACCAAACAAAACTTATTGGGAAATTTCCTATTTATTAGAACAGTCCTGCTCAAAATACTTTAGAATTTGCCGGGATAGATACTAAAAAAAGAATTTCCTAGATTGACCCCCAAGTCTCATGTGTTTACAACTACCTATATTTCTTAGAAAAGGAAACCCGACTTCTCAGTGAATTCATAAGTATCCCTTCAATACGCGTGCCCCTAAGGAGCAAAAATGACGATATATTAGAGGAAAAACCCTGTACTGCATTTCAAAATGGAAGCTGTAGTCAAGTAGACTTTATTAGAGACATCGAAAAAAATGAAAGGTAATAGGAACTCAAAATCTGTACTACTTGTCGGGAATCTTGCTTCCTTATCATGAAAAAGAACCTGGTTTAATCTTATATTTATCAAAAGCTATCTTGGCTACTCTGTTTTCCGTTAAGATAAGAAGAGCCTAAGTATAAAAGCACAGAGGGAAGTATTCACAGGTAGCTTAGCTAGCGAGTTTTAGATTTATAGAGGAGTTACAGATGCATTCTGGTTTATAGGAAAGCTCGTTGCTAGATTCTCATTAAAGAACTGTACTTATACTTGTTTAAGATATTCTTAAAAGAAAAAAGAACTTGCTCAAAGGGTCCCGTCTTCTATAAAGATATATTCATAGTTATAGAATGAAGCGTTAATACCAGTTTCTTCTTAGCTTAAAGAATCCCTTGAATTTAGTATGTTCCCAAAGGGGCTGAGTTGGTCATGGCTTAACCAGGGTACTCTAGAAAATTAGGCTTACTATTGAAGTTAAAAATTTTCACTGTATTAGCTAAATACATTTATAAGGCATATCCAGTTCATAAAATTCCCAAAACCAGGCAATCAAGGCAGAGTTTGAACTAATGTTTTTCTAAGTTACTCATTTTACTACAAATTTTTTAAGGTCCTATACCTGCTCTTTTACAAAGTACGACAAAGAAAGTAGTTATGACACTACACAAGGACATAGTTTTTTTAAGAGGTAGAGGCCCATATAAGCAAGTCAATTTAGCACTTCTTGAAGGATCCTTATTTATCAAGTTAGTATATTTGAAAGAAAGTCGTATACTATAATTCTAATGGAATTTCCCAACTTATTCGTATTACAAAGGGATCCTAGCCTATCAGGAGTCTCGATCTAGAGCTGTTCTAAGAAAAAAAGCAACTCTTATTTATTAGCTGCCCGCGGCTAGTTGCAGGATAGTGGTAATTACAGATAGCATACTCTTACAGGCCTCTCATAAATCTAAATATGGTTTTCTGTACTTATTTAAGTATAGGCTGTGTCGCAAGGGAAATCCTCGTTATAAGTGAGATCCTCTTAGAGACTTACCAGGACACAAGGCTCCACTAACTCTTTTAATTTGATTAGAGTTCTTATGATCATGAAAATCAACCAGACTTTTTAGATTTCTAGGACTTGCCCTTTCCTTTGTTAACTTTCAGGGCTCTAACTGGATTCGAGCACAACAGCAATTGAGCTATTACCCGTAGTTACTAGAGTCTCAGTTTATCCTACTTCGAGGGACCTTAAATAAGTAAATATATCGTATATATAGGGATTCCGCGCATTTGAATACCCGCGGCCCTTTTTATACAGAACAGATACGGGCTCGTATACATAGAAGAATTTCTTTATAAATTTGTAATACCTCTTTTGTTACGCCTACTTTTTTGTTAGATTTACTACTTAATTGACCTGCAATCCTATATCTGTCTTAACCCTTTGTTCCATTCCAAACCTGGGTCTAAAGTTAGGTTAAAAGCTTAGAATAGGGGAATCCAAATCTAGTTTTATTTTTAGACTTATATACCAGGGAGCCCAGCGTCAAGTCCTATATTATAGCCGCGCCTTGGCTTATAAACAGGAGTAGTTTCAGTCAGATCAAATCATGAGAAGTTTTCTTTGTTTACTAGTCGACAGAGTCAATAATCACTAATTAAAACGAAATAAAGGTTAATACAAGTTAGATTCCGCGCAACCAAAGCAACTGAACTGTAACTATCTCGAAATACGGGCCCGTAGAGTCATAAAAGCATACTCCCTCTATTTAAACGGTTGGATTGACAAAGTTTTGTATTATTAACAAAAAGGAGATTCCTTTTTCTCCGAATACACTTAGTAAGATTTTGCTTACAAATAAGACTTTACCGGGCTTCTAGCTCTATGCTAGCAAATTTTATAATGGTATATTAGCAGTTAAAGTTTTTTAGAATAATATAATTCAATTCTGAAGGTCTATTATCAATCTCGAAACCTGTCTAACGAAACGAATAAGGACTGGTTTTATAACCCTCCTTAATAAACCCCAACAAAATTGAAGTATCTTGTAATATTGAAGCCTCGAGTTGCCTGCCGTTCCTGATTTGTGAGGGCTGTAATTGAGAACAAAAAACGGTATCTATTTAAGCGATTCCGCTGCTAAGTAAATCTAAATGAATTTGTAAGTTTATCCTTTTTTAGGTATCTCGGTAAATAAAGTTTTAAATAAGAATTCCTGAGGGTGCCTACCGGGGTTTTAACATTCCGTTTGAGAGTTTAGTGATAGGAAATCTGTAAAATGCACTCTTAAGCTTTCTACTTTTATAATTTCAGGGATTTAGGATTTCAAAAGGTAGTAAACCCATCAAGAAAAGACATCAACAGTAAGGTAAGACTTATAATAATAAAATGTCTTTGTCCTTACTATGGGACACTTTCCGAAATCTCGTTGCTTTCATTCTGTGTTTACTTTTTTACTGGCGGTAGTTAACATTTGCCTAATTCCTTTCGAACGTGACCAGGCAGTACTCCTTTTTTTGTTCCAATGCGTTATTTGTTTGGTTGCACTTACGGAACTGAAAATCTAGCATAAAGAGCAAGATTGAGTCAAAGCCTATCTTTTATCAACAGCGGAATCCGGATCTTATTAAATCCAGTGTATAAATTGTAGTAAGTCCAACTTTTTGAGAATACCCTACAGAGAATGCTCCTATATTCGTATTTGTATATTCGTATTTGCAATGAGACAAATTAGATATCTTGCCGCCTAAATAGGGAATCCAAATTATTATATAGAATATGTTGATCTAAGAGTAAATACAAATATAAAAAGGTTGAAATATATTTCGATAAGACTTTGACCTTGCTAAACTCCTGGTATTTTCATTACGTATAGCTTAACTTAATACTCATTTACAAAAGGGCTTGAATAGCTTAAGGAGAGTTTCTAAACTTTTGGGTATAAAATGTGTATAAATCAATAACAGCAAGTTCTATATACCCTCTACCAATTTATTGTTTATGAGTACTTAAAAATGAAGTCAGGAAAATTATAAAAATAGACAGGAGAAGTCCGCAAATTTGGCGTAACAAATTCTTAAAAATTTAGCTTACTTTCTAGAATTAGGAGAACCCAAAAATGATGTATAAGGAAAGTGGCTCGTGAAAAACATAAGGGAGTCAACCCCTTTTTGTGTAGCAAGGCATCTAGTAAGCGATACCTAGTTGATGAGTTTGAAAGAAAGAATTGAGTCTTGTTTTGAGTGGTTAAAGCAGTCGCTAAAGCGAGAACGGGTGTTGATTCAAGTCGATTTTATCTACAATATTTAAGGTTAACATTAGGCATAAAGACTAAGAGAAACTGAGCTGACTTCTTACTCTCATTACTTCAGAACAAAAGCTATGATAAATAAAGTTTTTAGGAATACTAGAATACAGAAATGAAATTGCTCTAAAACCCTAAAACCTGACCTACATTTCTTGGTTGGGAAACTTCTCTTATATGGATATGGATCTCGTCTTGTAAGAACTTAGTAACAAAAGCTAAGAAGAATTATCAAGAGATAGAGAATAGGGGTCTAACTCCAAAAAGCAAGAGGAGGAATGTCTTATCTTGGATTTAGTAAATGGTGGTATAAGCCAAGCCAGCTAATCTGAATCTCACGAGTATCTTATTTTTAAGAAGGAAATTTCAGAACCAGTTATTAGGTTTCTCCTCTTTATTATCTTAAATACAGTTGTATTAACACTCTTCATTTAGTACTTTCTCGATCTGAGCTATACCCTTATTTACAATCTTACGAGCCCTGCTCTTCTTAGGGTTCCAAATTGGGTCTTCCTAGTAGCTGCTGTCTTACTATGGGTATGAGGCTTACTGTTACCTGCAAGCTTGAATGTTTTTGCTCTTCATATTCCACAAGATAGTGAGTATTAAGGATCTCAACTAATTTCAAAAAGGCATTAGATCTAGGTATATAAGAGCACAGCTGTTAAGGAGTACTTATAATATTGAGTAATATAATTCCTAATCAAAATTCATGAGACTTAGATTGATTTGATAGAGACTCCTGTATTATAGCAGTAAGTCAATCTTGTTTTTTTCTAACAGAAGCATACAAAAGAGCTTTTCATTTTCTAAATCAATTTGAATGTATTTGGGTTCATAATATTGTATCCTATTATCTTTCGCTCAGTGACTTCCCTGCTATGTTAAACCAAGCCTCTTCTCAAGGTAAAAATAAAACCACGTATTAAAAGAGTAACTCTCCGTTAAACTGAGGTACAGTCTAGCTTGTTGATTAAGTTAAGCTTCAGGCTTTAGGAGTTGAGACCGGTCATTAAAGAGGGGACTAACCTAAGGTTTTCTTACACTAAGCTCTAAACTAAAATATGTTACAAGTCTCTCTTATAAATTCCAATCTTATGAGCATCCTTTCTTTTCTTTTTTTGGTGACTCTTTTATCCTATATAGTAAAGAATCGGGACCTTCTAATATAATAAAATAATAAAGGCCAAGAGTATTTCTTAGCTTTGTTTGTTTTCTAGTTGACTAAGTTAAAATTGCATCTATTCACCAGCTACTTGAAACGGATTCTCAATTCAGACAAGTCTAGTTTCTTCGGATACATTAGTAATAAGGGTGCCTTAAATAGATACAACCATAGACAATCCGACTTTCCAGACCAGATGCTTGAAGTTTCGTTTTTACACAAGTTTTTATTGTATAATAAACTTCTCCAGCGGTGTTTTTTAGGTGGATAACCCTTTCCAGAACAAAAGTTGCTTGCTTTTTTTGTAAAGTAGTATACGACAGTGTAAAGTAAAATAATAGCTTGATTTGATTAAAAAAAGATTCATAACTTTTTAGGGTTCTTTGAACTTAATAAAAGCGTTGTGAAAAGTCAATATGTCTACTTCTAATAATAACACTTAGGGGTTCACTCTATTGTAGCAGTAAGTTGGATCTGGGATTTTAGGTCAGTCCTTTCTTTCTCGACTTTCGTAAGAGTTGACGAAGCTTTTAAAAGGAATCAACTGATTTTAGAAATAGTAAAATTATCGGTACAGCATTCTATAGCTGTAGTTTTAATAATGTTAGGGATGCAAACCAAGTCAGTCTTTTTCGTATAAACCCGCAAAGCTTTCTACTTTTCTACTAGTGTCCAGTATTAGGAGCCTCCTTAGGTATATTAGAATATTGTTAAGCCCTTTTCGATATTATTTAGTATTATTTAGTTATAGCACACGAGAATATTCAACATTTGTTAACTGACCAGTCAGTGATTCGAAAAATCCCTATACTTTTCATTTTTATAGGTCTTCGAGTTATATCTAAAAAAAGGTATTCCTGGGTGCGAAAGTATTTAAAGGAAGAATTGACTATTTAAAAAACTGGAGTGGAGTGTAAATCATATAAGTTTTTAAGGATATTGGTATAGTTACTTTACTACTTTACTAAAGGCATTACCTTCTGTAGCTCTGATATATCTATTTGTAAAAAAATCCTAGGAGAATGCATATCTTGTGTTATAGCTTAGCTTACATATGACTATATCAACCTAAATTTGGATCTCTTTGCTTTTTTAAACTACAAAACAAAAACTACAGCCACAGGTTCAAATCCTATTTCTTCAGTCAGGTATCTTTGTTAAAAATTGCATATAGATCTCAGGCAAAGTTTAGCTTTCCGGCATAAGATGAAGTCCTATAGCCAATCTTCTTGGGGTTATCTGCTTGTAGATCTTTTTTCTTTCTATAAGGTTTCTTAGTGCACCACCCCTTTACTCTTTACTAGTGAGAGATTTTTAGAGCGAGTACCTTAGCGTTTTAGGATAACAAGTTTATTCACCTCGGCCAGTTGCTAAACTAAGGTTATAATGGTATCTTGTGAGTCTCCTCGAAGGCTGTATAAAATTCTCTAAAAGGGTACTACAATCGTATATTATATAATTTACTCACTATATAAATGTAAGTAAAAGCTTCTTAATATTCTTAATTCTCTGCTTAACTTCCTTTTTTAGATTTTAGATTTATAACCTTTATTATTTTTTTTTTTTCGATATAACCCGACCTATACTAGCATATGTATTCCTTGTTATTTAACAAAAAGTTCTCAGATCTAAAAACAAGATTTCTTCTACGGGTACAGGTAAGTGTCTGGGGAAAAGAAAAAACTACTACTCTTAATTAATGTAAAAGATACCTTACATTAGTTAAAGTTACCCTGTTTTCTTTTGGGAAGGATATCCTATCCTTAGAGCGCCGGTCTAAACTTAGAGCTTTGCTCAAATGATTAAAGTAAAACTCTTTCTGGATTTCCGATCACATAATTAAGTTTTCATGAAGCCGGTGTTAGTTATAGTTATATCAGTTATTCCATTATTCAGTTAATTTTACTCATGACCATTTATTAGTTACTTATTGCTTAGTATGTTATGATATTTTATCCTGCAAATGCATATAAAGTTAAATAAGATCTATTCTTTTTATTTCCTATGGAATTGGAACTAACCTGCAAACTTATATGAAAAGACTTTAAAGTAAAGAAAACAAATTTGTATAATATTCCAATGAAGGTTAATATACTTCAAACTCCCCGGGAAGAATCACTTAAATAGAATAGAATAGATTCTTGTTAGGACAAATTAGGACAAACAAAACATGTAATTGGTAGAGCGCTGGGCTCTTAACTATACGGCCGCAGGTTCAAGTCGTACTAAATCCAGGGAGACTCGTGCGTTAGTAATAAAAACTTTCAGTGAGTCTCCTTCTTATAGCAATTTATGGTCACAGAGTTGTTGAGCATAATTCTAATAAATTACTACTATATAGTATAAAAGGATTTGCCTATCATAAAAGAGCGGCTACTAGAATCCACTTTAATCTTTCTTTAAGTCCTCACACAATCCGGAGTTTCATAATATCTAGAAAATACTAGTATAAGAGAGGAATCGCCTCAAAATCAATTAGTTATAACAAATAGGATGAATTCAGAAGCATTTTAGTACAATTTCCTCCATTTTAGGACACATAAGAAAAAAGCTCAGTTATTTATTATTCTAATTGGGAGATTGCCCAAGAGCTACCAGCAAAAAGTAAGACTGCATTGTTTATTCTTAAAAAGGATTTTACTTTTCGAAAAAAAGGCGTAATATAATATCAATGCTTAGGGACTCCCGATAAATTGTAAAATACAACAAGTTTTGTGGTTGAAGGACTCCTTTTGACTTTGGTTTCCATAAGATAATTCAGTAGGTGCTTCCTAGATGGGTTTCCTAGTTCTTATGGAATAAATCCCTTTAGCTTATATTTAAATTAAATAGTAAAAACTTATTTAGAATTCGACTTGGTACTTCAACGAATGCCCCAAACACTGAAAAAGGACTTTCGCTTAACTAGTAGCAAGAAGGAGTTTTTATAAAATTATCTCGTGTTTTCTTTGTCAAAACTAGAATGAAAAAAAAGTGCATAAAAAAGAGCCCGCCTTGACCCAAGAGAAGTACATAGCTTTTGGTATAGTTCAGAATTTCATATATATATATAACTCAGTTTTCAGGCTTTATTAGTCAGGTTTATTTCCTTAATGTTAGTAAGTAAAAGCCTCCCAAGGAATCCCCTAATTCGACTCTAGTATTATTTTGCTTTTAGGAGGGGGCTCCCCTGTACTTCTATTTAGTACAACACTTTATTCAGTTATTAGTATCTAAAAACATATCAAAATCCCGATTAAGAGATCCGCAATTCTCTTTTAAAGTCTTTATTCTAAACCTATTCCTCATCCAAAAGCTATCATTATAATCTTTTAACTATGCGAATTATAAAATGAACTGTCGGATAATAAACATTTTATTGTATACAAAAAGAACTCAGCTGTTCTAATCAGCTTTAAGTATACTACTAGACCTTAAACTCTTTATGAATTTCTGACTTCAATGTTTCATTTTTAAGTATAAAAGTAGTTACGGTAGTCAAAAATTTCTTCAATCTGAACTTGCGAGCACCCTTCCATCAGTAACTCATCGGTGATATAAAACTTTTGGCATTGCTTATCAATTTACATAATTAGAGGGTTGCTTTAACTATATTCTAGAAAGTACTCCAACGAGTATTTAGGACCACAAGAATCCCATATCGAGTAATGATAAAAAGTCTTTCTTTCCTTATAACAAAAAGACTACTTGTAAGACACTGAACGCTGACTAAAATCCAAAATAGGAAGAGTAAGCATCGGAATCCATTTACGAAGGGGAAGGTAGCCTGTCTTACTTCTGTTTCAGGAATCCTCAAGAAGCATTACTTTTAGATTTATTTGTAATAAGGAAATTGCTTCTAAAAAAAGAAGGGTTCCAAATCACATATATAGAGTATAAAGACTTTTAAAGTGTAATTTAAAGTAATAGATCCCTCTTTCTTCTCAAAATACAAATCATATATCCTACTTATTCCTTTGATAGGTCGAGTTATAACTATATATTTTATACTAGAAAATCCCCTCATTTAGAGCTGCAAACCGCATTCATTCTTTGAAATAAACATTCTATTAAATTACGTTAAGATCCTTATCCAAAAATTTATTAGAGGATCCCTCCTCGTAGAGAATTATCCACTACATTAAATTCCCAAAACCCAAGAGTTAATATAAAATGAAGCATAAGTCTTAGCTATCCAAAAAGGGGCACAACTATTGATAGGACTCAGAAAAAAGCGGCTTAGTATAAAACCCCTAGTTACCTTGTGGATTACCAAGGATCCTCTTGTACTAATAGTGTGGATACGGGGTGACAAATAAACCCTTATGAATTTGATATAAAGGAAAAGTAACGACTTTCTAAAAAAGACTAAGAAATAGAGAATACAGATTCGTACCATAGTTACTATCCGTAATAGCGTTTATCCAGAGTTAGTTTGGCTACCTGGTTTTTTTATTTTTAATTCTATTTCCTATGCGTTTAGTATTCACTTTCTTCTCGGACTTCCCTTACTTAGAAAATTCCAAAGAGTTTGTACGAGGATTTCTTTAGTCCACAAATGCCACCTGTTAGGGGTTACTATAAGCTTTTCTTTTGTTTACCTTATTACTAACTTCAAGAATGAAACTAGACGAGTACCCGCTTCTGAATAGAGGGACCCTTATAATAAAACCTTATTTTATAATAAAAAACTTATTTACGAAATACCTTTCAGAGTACATTAGCAGGGGTAATCATAAGTTCTAATCGCATGACATCATTAAGACTAATAAATACAACTAAAAATCTATACCCTATATTTAAAATTGATTTCTATTTTTATATCTTCCGGGTTCCTGTAGCTACCACTTTTCCTAAAGGATTTCTTTTAATTACTACTGTGCTATAAATATATCCTTTTTTGTTTTTCGGATACAGAAAGCCTTCCTAATGCTAAATACCCCAGATAATAAGGAGCTAAAGTTGGTAAACATATGTAAGAGTAAGAGGGGTTTCTTTGAGAATAAAATGAAAATTCTGATGTCAAACTTTAGAATCTCTTAATTGCAATATTTATATTTTCCTAGCTGCAGTTACACGTGGGCTCTATAAAAGAAGAAGAAGAAACATCTCCATTCTTGTAGTGAAGAATGACTGAGATATGTAACGCTCTTTAGAATATACGCAACCCAAGTACTAACAACTCTAAAGAACTCCTATGTGTATCAAGTTATTTCTCTATAAAGAAGGAAAAGCATAAACCAACATATTTCATACTCAAAAACTTAGGTCACTCCTTAGTTCAACTTGTAAATTACGAGGAACGCTATCTATTAAAAAGAACTTCTTTAAGACCCGTTGAAACTGTACTAACTGTACTAACCGCTATACTAGATACTTAGGAAACCCGAGAGTGATACTGGACTTGAACCTCTGGAATTCCTGTTTTAAAAGTATTGACAAAAAAAGTATGCTATAAAGTTAGCTAATTGCAGGAATTGAGAATAACATTAAGGAATATATTCTATATAAGTGATTTCATCTTCAACTTTAGAATATCTACTTACCCTTCAAAACTTGGCGGGACGCTCTAGGAACTTTCTTCTTCTTTATTATACAAGCTTTCGCGAGGATTCAAACCCGTAATGTAGATTATATTAATATAAGGATAAGGCACTCCTTAAACTTAAAGAAAGGAATTTGCATCGACTTTAGGAAAACTTTAAGGGCTCTAAAAGCCTGAAATGTAAAACCGGTACCTAAACTGCGGATAAAGCAAGTAAGCAGGGGTTAAAGGATTCATTCCTATACCTTTTGAAACCTCTTACTCAATTATAAGTCTTTGGAGCTGTACCTATAATTGATTAACTGCTCGACTCCTTCTGGGCTATAGCTTTCTTATCAATTCTTTACCCAATTCCTAGCCAACTTACTTACTTACTTGCAAGAAGAAAATGCTAAGGAACAAAAACTCCCCGTATTCATTGGTTTACCTTTTTTGAGAATCTCCCTGTCTTGTACACTTACTGGATGAGGAAGAAAACCAACCCTTAAGCTACTTCTCTAAATATAAACAAACCTTATTTCATCCTAGGAAATATATAGTGCACCCTTTGAGTTATAGCTTTCATAGAAGAGTACAGCCGATATTAACATTAGAGCTACAGGTATAGCCACCATTTACTTGGGACTTGAATTCGTTTTTATCTGTATTCTATAGCTATTTTAAGGATATTAGAGTCAGGTAAGGGTAGCTCTTGTATTCCTTTGTTGTCTATAGGTTTCTTGATTCTGGATAAGAAAGATGTTAAGGAGTGTAAAAAACTGAAGCTAAAGCAATCCGTTTCTGCTAAAGAGTAACTCATATAAGTCCAGGTTTTTCTTACTGAGATCAGGTTAACGAAGTAACTCTTTAACTTGTTCCCTGCTCTTATCGCTAAAGAGGTTATAATCTTAAAGGGATAGATAGAACACCTTACACTATTTAGTATAAGAACCCAGAAAACCGACTTCAACTTTACAACGGAATCCTTTTTAGTTTAGCTTCAACTCTTTCTTAAAACCTTTACTATCGAACGTAAAACTTATTTCTGAAACTTCTTAATCTTAATTAATACTTTCAATAAATACGAAGTTCAAGTACTGTGATACTTAATAAAAAGCTCAATTCATTTCAACTTCTTTATTACCTTTATTACAAGCAAGGTATTTGAGCCCTTATTTACTATAGACCATAATCAAACTGAATCTAGTACAGCATTCTACTGGAGTAAACTGGTACAAAGGATACCC